>JAOWBP010051653.1:0-14967 GCA_028571105.1 Tragopan temminckii | reverse complement strand
AATCAGTTCATAAACAAACCTTCATTATCAACTTGCCCAACATTTTCCAGTAGTTCAGAAACTGCTAATTGCTTCTTCTTTTTTGGGTTTAATTTCCAATACATGACTAAGGCAGCTTTTCTCACAGCTCTCTCCAAGTCAGTCTCAGATGATAGTTTTTTCACTTCTTGCTCATTCTCAGAAGTGATGCCTCAAGAAAAGAAAAATACATTAGATACTATTATCCCACACCCTTTCTGAAATGACAGATTTGCTCATAATTGATTCTTTCTCAGTTTTCGGAAACCTCTCAAGTTTCATTCACTTCTTCATCCCTTAAATTTTTCAAGTGCCCTTCCATGCTCAAAATCAAGTTTCATTCCTGAAGTTTACACTGTACTTCAACGAGTGTGTCAGACATGCAGTATCCTTACATCTTTTTCAACTTTTGAAGTACAACAGATCAGTCAAAAAGAGGTACAGACATGTATGACTAACATACAAAAAGCAGAAAGAATTTCACAAAAAAAAAATTTATTTTTAAATAAGAGTTCAGATAGATGGCAGACAAGAGGAACCCATTCCAAGTGGTGGAAGCAGTATGAAAGAAGTTATGAATCTTGAATTCGGAGAAGACAGCCAGAAAGAACAAGTAGAAGAAAGCCTGGAGATGGGCAAAAGGCTGAAACAGCAGATATGTAGGTGGTATACAGTTATGCCTGACCTAAACGGTCACAGAAAAGAAGCTTCAATGGTGTTGAGGGGAAGAATGCACATGAATTCCATGAAGGAATTCAATCAAATCATTAATACAAATGTTTTTGTAAGCTGTAGTTTCGTTTTTACAGCACTCATTTGAACGCACTTCCTGCAGCTACTCACATAATTTTGCCATGAACATTCTCATTGTATTTTAATGTGTCTTTTCAGTGTTAAAATGGATAGACTATTATTAAAGTAGGATGTACAAAAAGTCTCAGAGAACCCATACCTCTTCTGTCTGCTAGGCATCTACGCAACAGTTTAACAGCTTCTCTTCGACCCTGCTTAGCAGCAAGGATGAACCAATCAACCGCACTACAGTTATTAAGTTCTTCATCCTCCTCTTCTGCTAATCTCAAGAAGTGTTTCCCCACCTAGAACAAGTGGAGAACAGAAATTCCTTCAATTACTGAAATACATGCTAGTATCCGTCTCTCTCCTCTCACCCCCTCAGACTCAGCTACAATAAAATCTCTTTGAACAAAAGGTCAAAACATTTGCTCCCAGCACTAAAGAACATAGTTGTAAGATGATATTCTGCAGAGAAAGATCAGTTTCCAGAACTGGAAGCAAGAAGGAATTGCAGTACACTTGATCAGGTCAAAGAATTAGTTGCCATTGGTCTTTGGGCATCTAGCAGGATCAGTTGAAGTTCATGGTGTTATTAAGTCATATTTAGAGTGGCCATTTCTTCAGTATCTAAAGGAGGGCTACAAGAAATTATGGGATAGACTGTTCAGCAGAGTGTGTGGTGATAGGACAAGGGGAAATTGTTTCACACTTAAAGAGGGAAGATCCTGGGTGTAAGGAAAAAGTCTTTCATAGTGAGGGTGAGGCACTGTAACAGGTTGCCCCGAGATGTGGTGGAAGCCCCATCCCCGGAGACACTCAAGGCCAGGCTGCACACAGCACTGGGCAACCCGATCTAGCTGTGATGTCCCCATTCACTACAGGGGAGCTGGACTTGATGACCTTTAAAGGTCCTTTTCAACTCTTAAGGATTCTATGATTCTCTTTGATTCTTTACTTCCAACAAAAACGGTCAGACAAAATTCCGATGATGTAGGCTGCCAAAGAGTCTTGGCATGGAAGGAAGGTTCAGCAGTGAAATGCCTGACTCACTGCAGTTTAGCCACTGAAGGTCAAAACAAACTCATGATTAATTAGCAAATGGAAGAAAACTAACACAGCTTAAGCACCCAGTAATTTAAGTGATATAACTTGTAAAATTCCTACCGTTAAGGATTAATGTAATGTTAAATACAATTATGCTGTAGCATGAAACACTTCTGCTTATCATACCCCAAGACTACAAATGTTAAGTGGCAGAAAGTGGCCAAAAGTACTGAACACTTATTTACATGTCCAGAGAACCTGGAAAATGCTTTTGTTTAGTTAACTGCACCCCCCCCCTCAGGGTCTTTATTATTTACACTCAGAATGTAACTGAAATAATAATAGACTACAGCTCCATAAATCTAGTATTATCTGTTGCAAAACAAAACAAAACAAAACAACAACAACAAAAAACAACAAAACCACCACCAACCCTGCTTAGCAGTTTCTCTGAAACTTTGCATTTGATATTAGCAATAAGTGTGACTAAAGAAATATCTCTGAAAGGTGAATAATGAACAGTTGTTGCAAGCAGACCGAACACTCTGATCTCATAAAGAAGATGTTTTTGTTAGGCATTAAAGGTTAGGTCTCCAGCTCTGCAACTGGTTCAAGCACTTAAGTGGGTGTTCAAACAACTTCTACTTAAGCAGTCACTGAGTAGAACCTGGAGCAATTAAACTCATAGTACATACAGCAAAGTGACCCAAAACTGTAAAGGAAGTTGGAAAAATATTGAACTAAGAAATACAAGAGACAGAACTAAACACTTATTATGAATTCATACAAGAGTTCAACAAGCACTGCACAGATATAGTGGCAGACCAAGAAGAGAGTATATGAGGTTATTTATTTATTTTTAACTTAATACTTCAGCCTTGATAGTGCAATTGCCAGGTAATTTATCACCAATTGCAGGTCTACCTTCAGCTTTTTATGTCAAGAAGGAATTGTTTGAACAAGCTGCAAGGTAAATAACTTCTTCCAACAAGGACAGGTGTTTCTTGAGCATGTTTATATTCTAGCCATTGAAATTTTGAGAAAAGCTTCAAGAGTAGTAGCACTTGATGTGACTCTTTCAAGTTTATGAACATCTCTTGGTCACAAAAACTCATACTGCAATGTAAACTAGAAGATTTTGGAATTAGCCATATAATGCACAAGTGTACTGCATGAGGAAAAAGAAGCCACAGCACTGGTTTTATAATATAAACGTTTTGGGGTATGGATTTTTTTTTGTCCTATGGAGGTTTGGTTTTGTTTTGTTTTTTTGAAGTTCAGCATCAAGATTTAATTATTTAACTCCTCCCCCCAAAAAACTGAAACAAGACAGATGCAGTTCCAAAATCCGAGCAACCAGAAAATATTTGCTTGATATTTTCGTTACAAAATGACAAGCCTTCTGTGTATTTCGAAAGTTTTATGAGCAAAAAATCATCTCCAATCACCTCCAGGTAACAAGCACATAGCCTTTCCACAAAACACTGCTGAAAGGAGCTCTAAACAAGCCCCATGCCTTTCCTTGCTATGGCAAAGCTTCCACGTGGAGCCACCCATGAATGGCTGCACGGCTCTAGCCTGCAGTGGTCAAATAAGGAAGAACTGATGGGCAAGAGCATCAGCCTCAGATTGCTAACGTGACAAAGCAAGGATTTTTTCTTTCCCATGAGCTAAAACTATGAAATGAAGTAACAGTTGGCAATGGCTTAACACAGACCTCTGTAAAGCCAACTGCCCACCTCTCACCTTTGGGCTTTACAAACTGCAGCATTTATCTCACACAGGCCCCTTGCAGATAACCTCTAGTCAAAGACACTGAGCTGCCCCTGCTCCATTACAGAATACAGCTGTGGGTGTTTCATTTTCATAACTGCTATGCAATTATTTCTCAATAAAGAAACTAAAGCTACGGTAATGCAGGCTGACATCCACTCATGGCGTATTTATTTTCCACAGTCAGTGCAAGGTTATTTTTGAAAAAACTCAGAGTAATAGCTAGGTGGTAGTGAACTGAGCATTTTCTTATGTTTGATTTTGTAATTATCGGGGGGAAAAAACAATGACGTAATGCCAGCTTCTCATTCATAGTCTTACAACAGTCACAAATTAAAGTAATTTTCCTGGCTGGACTCTAAAATAGAGAAGGATGTATATATAAGTATTGTATCTTACTTATTGAAGTTAAAAAAGAAAGATAATTCCCTCTCTATAGGCCACAAGACATCCAATTCCCTAGAAAAGAGATAACTATTGGGGTTCTTTTCCAAGCAGTCATTTCCTCCTGAATGCATAGTAAAGCAAAACTGTATCCCAGATCTTTTTAAGAAAATAATACTGTTATTATGTGGGAACAGAAAGTGTGCACAGTTAAAGGGCTAAAGAAAGGAGCAAAGGAGGAATGAACTGCAAAGGATAAGGATGAAATATAATTACTATTTATATATATATACATGCACACACATCATAGGCTTAGATTACCTATGGTATTTCTTACTCAGCCAGAAGTTATATCCTGAAATAAAGTTCTATGGGTTTTGCTCTTTGGAAGAAGAGCCAAAAAGTGGACTTTGTAGCAGCAATCCCCTCGAAGCTAAAGCCTCATCCTCTGCAAAGCCACTGGCTGTTTTGGAGGCGAGGAATTCCTTACTGTCTCAGGTTACAACTCCAAGGACAGCCTGCCCTCAAACCAGCTGAGATGGAGGGGGACTGAGACTGGCATCGACATATTTTTATCAGCTTCAAAAGCATTTCTCTGTGCCACTGTTCCTGCTTCCTCCCTCTTGCCCCATTTATTTTTATTTGCAAGAAGAGTGGTAATCCCCAGGGGAGAAAAAAAAAAAACAACAAAAAACAAATGATCATAAAGAAAGACCATAAGTACTCCTTTCTGTCAAAGCTGAAGCTGGAAAAGAATGTTTCAGTCAATCGGTATCCACATTAAACAGGAACCTTCTACAAAACCTTCTTAAAATGTTGAACTATTTATACTAAACCAGTTAGATCAACGTACCACCATAATGGAATGGGCAGGAAAGAAAAGTGATACAATTTTTCTAAAACCTAAGGAAAATTAAGCACAATGTGTACAGAGGCAGAACTGTCAGTATGAATTTAACTGGATCCATCATTACATAACTAGGTATAGTTAGCTTAATTAAACCATTACAGACTTGTTTTAAAAAATGTGTTAATTCAACACAGAAACGGTGATAGAACAAAACCAATCTCTGATGTTCCTGCTGAAGCATCTCAATAGCAGTTTCTTGTGCAGAATCCAGCATGAGAGTCTTTGTACACAGTGGAGTAGTGAACCAACAGTGTTGAATCGCCTTTCAGAAACAATTCATTTTGTTCCAATGACAAAGATAAATCCAAAGAGCATTTAATAATCACTATATTCATACCTCCACAAGTAACAATTTGGTACATGGTTTAAAAGGTAAAAATAAAGCGTTGTGGCTTCTCCATGCTCTGAGCCCTTCCCCCAGTTTTGATATCCGTTTGAAAGGCTTTTGCAAGAGCTGGCCTTGAAACCCAAGCAAGCAGCTTTCTCTAGGCAGAGAAGCCATCTGGCATCACTGTTCTTTGAACAATTTAAGATCCAAACAGATACAGTTCAACTAAATGTCTTTGGGAGAGATAATAGTTCTACTAAAAGCAGGCAGTGCTATTTTTGGAATAAAGAGTAAACGGTACTGGACAAAGCATATAAAATTACCTCTGTTTGTGCTTTTGGCTCTCCGGCTTTGGCCCTCTCCAGCAGTTCCTCAAAGAGCACTTCAGGTTCTTCCTTCATGGTCTCTACAAATTAATGTGATTTAAAAAACTGGTTTACTAGCAACTCTTGAAATTATTTTCTAAATTGTTACTATATTTGGTTGAAGAATTAAAGGATCACATTGAAAAAATCCAACATGAGGGTGTTACAAGAAGAGCAGTGGAAATTAACTCGTTACAGTATTTACACTGTATCTCAATGTTCTGCTTCAGTGTATGTACTGTTACTTGTTATTTGGCACCTGCCACAGGATGCTACACACAGTTCAAAGTTTCTCATTCACTTCCCCAGGATTAATCTCTCAATAGAAGAATTCTCATTACAGTCAAAATGAACACACACGGAACCTGCAGAATTGATCAACTTTTGTACTGTAATTCTTATTGCTGAGAGCCCTTCAGTCCCTACCCCGACTGCTTGTTTATTTAGTAGTGAAGCATTTTCAAGCATTCTGAATAATCAACCAGCCTGTAAAACTTAGCCAGTACGTTTGGAAGTTCAGCTCCTCAGCCCTTGGACTCCACAGAAACAACAACAAAAATGAGTAAATGCTTACAGAATTCATTCTACTTTGTCCAATTCAACACTCACAGCTAACTGTTTCTCCTTTCCTATCTGACTATACACATACAGATGTAACAACAGTTTTTTCTTCCTCAACAGCACCAAATTGATCTACTGGTCAGACATAAAGAAAAATCTTCCCAGCACTACCATATCCAGTGCTTGCAAATAACATCATGCTGTGTATCATCTTATGAAGGAAGAACACTTTCAATGGAAAAGTAACAAAGCCTATAACAACTACTTTTTCTTTTGTATGAGAACTTATAATCTGAAATTCGTTCTCTTTTATTAAAGAGAAAAACAATACAATTTAATCAACACAGAGTGTGTTAGAAGGAAAAGACCACTGATTCACAACACATTTATCAAGCAAGCTAGAACTAAGCTAGAAAGGCAGGTCTAAACTCAACAGCAAGCTCCAAAGCCCTACCCCATTATCCTGCAAGGTCATCAAACACACTGTGACGCTTGGCAGCTATGTATTTAGGGCAGACAGCATGACAAAGCATGGTCAGAAACAACAGTCCCAGAGTATAGGAAACTGTGCCTAAGAGACATTTTCTGGCACTTGCTCAAAGCTACAGATTTCAGTCTCTACCTAATATGGTCAGTGATAGTGCATGAAGCACGGTAAGCAGCCCAGTTAGCTGAGGTGACATTAAGTATCAGTGATTTTTCAAGAAGTGAGAGGAAGAAGGATAGAAACCAATTTCACATAATCTCCCAGAGAAAAGGGCTACTTACACTCTTTAATATCTCTGGTACTGGGACTATTTCCAAACAAGAACAGGCTGCAAGCCAGCTCTTTCATTAAAATGGATATATTTTAACAAGAGCAAATCATGAAGTAAGTTTTCTCCTTCCCCATGCCACAGTTTCGTCTGCCAAGCTCCACTTGGAAAAATACTAATGCCAGATTATAATACGTTGTCTGGCTAAACAAGGCACATAGTGAAAAATAATTTTCAGTTACTACTACCTCTTTTCAGAAAGCTGTAAAAATATTATTGTAAGATAGGAAAACAACATCTCAGGAAAATTAACCACTTAATCTCCTTGCCTGATATATAGCTAACCATACTAAACTCCAAACAAGTCAGAAGCCTCCTCTCCAGATGGCACCACTCACATCAGCACCCATCCTTCAGGGGCTCTCTGCTAACAACAGAAGTTACAGTGAAGAGCGTATTGTTTGAAAAAAACATAATATTCATTTATCTACCCTACCCAAATGAAAAGAATTGGGCAATGCAGCATTCTTCTGCTTCTTCCTCTGCTTTCACTCATAAGCTTCTTTCAAATCAGCAGCAATAGTTTTGGCTACAGAATTTTTTTTTGTTCAATATTTGGTATATGCTGAGAAAAAAAACACCATCGAAGTTTCAGTGATACTCTGGATGAACCAGTAAAAGAGGCAGCAGTCAGAAGTTGAAGTGTTTAATAACTAAGTGCAATGTTCATAGAAAAATCAGAGAAAGTCTGCTAAACTGATATGAACATCAATAAGACAAGTGGTACTCTGGCAGCTTATACACACACAGTACTTTCCTTTCTTGCCTGCTCCATCTTGCACGCACAGTGCAAGAAATGGCATGGCTTTGGTTCCCTTCACCTGTTGCTCAGCTAGAAGTTTGTTAGGGAGCTTTTGCTGAGACTCCAAAACAAAAAGACATTTTACCATCTTTGTTAGAAGGGTCAGACAACTTGGGAAGGTAGGGTATGCTAAGGGGAAATTAGAAGCGCAAAAGCCCAGGAAAAACTTAATCTGACCACCATTATTAAACATAATAAAAAATATTTTAACAAATAGATTAACAACAAGAGGAATGCCAAGGAGAATCTCCCACCCTTATTGGACACAGCAGGAAACGTTATCACAAAGGACAAAGAAAAGGCTGAGGTTCTCTACACCTTTTTTACTTCTCTCTCTCTCTATCCCGCCAGGTATCCTCAGGATACTGAGCCCCCTAAACTGCTGGACAGGGATGAGGAGCAGAATAACCCCCCGCAACAATTCAGGAGGAAACAGAGACCTGCTTCTCCACCTGCACTGCCACAAATCTATAGGCCCAGATGGGATCCACCCAAAGGTTCTGATAGAGCTGGCAGAAGTTATTGCTATGCTACTTTCTATCATACATCAGCAGCCTTGGTCAATTGGGGTGGTCCCAGACAACTGGAACCTTGCTAATGAGAAGACCACATACAAGAAATGTCAGAAGGAGGACCTAAGGAACTACAACTCTGTCAGCCTGCACTCGGAAACCCATGGCTTGGCCAGGCATGCTCCTCGTTAAGTGAAAAACTGGCTGGATGGCTGGGCCCACAGAGTAGTAATAGTGAACAGTTAGGTCCAGTTGTCACTATTGGTATTCCTCTGGGATCAGTATTGCATCTGGCCATGTTTATTATTGTTACTGACGACCTGGACAGGGGGATTGAGTACACCCCCCCCCAGTAAGTTTGCAGATAATAAGTTGGGAGGAATTGTTGATAGCCTATTGGTAGGAAGGCCCAACAGATTGATCTAGATAGGCTGGATCCATGGGCTGAGACCAACTGTGTGATCTTTAAGAAGACTATGTGCCTCGTCCTGCACTTTGGCTACAACCCTAGGCATTGCTACAGGCTCAGGGCAGAGTGGCTGGCAAACTGCACAGAGGGAAAGGAACCAGGCGTTACTAACAGCCAGCAGCGTACCCAAGCAGCTAAGAAGGCCAACAGCATCTTGACTAGTATCAGAAAGAGCAGTCACCAGGATTAGAAGGTGATCTGCACTCAATCTGTACAGAGGGCACAAGTGGTGCCCTCCATACTCAGCCCATGAGAAGCTGCATATCAAGTACTGCATTCAGTTTTGGGCCCCTCACTACTAGGAAGGCATTGATGCCCTAGAACATGTCCAGAAAAGGGCAACAAAGCAGGTGAGGGGTCAGGAGCACAAATCTTAGAAGGAATGGCTGAGGGAACTGAGATTATTCAGTCTGGAAAAGAGGAAGCTTAGAAGAGGCATTATCACTCTCCCCAGCTACCTGAAAGGAAAAGAGGGAATAGCCTTCAGTTGCACCAGGGAAGGTTCAGACTGGACACTGGGGGGAAAAAAAAATCTCTGAAAGAGTGGTGACGTGTTAGAACAGGCTGCCCAGGGAGGTACTGGAAGTTTTCAAGAAAAAGGTAGATGTAGCATCAAAGGACATGGTTTAGGGGGCACAGTAGTGATGGGTTGACACTTGGACTAAACCATTTATTGAGGTTGGAAAAGACCATTGTTACAATATAAATTAGCAAAGCACACTCATTTTGTTTCTTTGTTTATTCAACAGTGGGATATTACAATTACATTGCAAATCTACAGGTAAAGTTCTCAGGGAAGACTGCTTTAAAAGTGCAGACTTTCAATGGAAAAAAGTGCTCCATGAGGCTGGCTTCAACTTCCTTCCTACTCAGTTATCACTTAGATAGCCTATGCGCTGCTACAGAGGAGCTATAAATAAAAACGCTCGTTAACATTAGACCTGTGAGTTAGTTCTGTAGTTGCAGAGCAAGGGCAAGAGCAGACAGTGGTGTGTTCTGGAGTACAACTTTAGAATAGCTATGTATCCTGAAGTTCCTATAACGATAAACATTTTTCCTTTGCTTAGCTTGAGACAGACCTAGAAGGTGATCAACAGGATAAAGCATGAACTCATCAGGTCACACATCTCCAGTATCAATTTACTTTCCTAAAGCATTTAGGTCAGCTGTTGAAGGTAAATGGTACAAAATGCAGTCAAAGTATTTCAGAACCAAGAAGGACAGACAGAGATATTTTCCTTCAACTAAGTTGAAAACTGAGAAGACAAATACAATGAAAGACGTGTCCACCATAAAAAGGACAAGTGATCATCTGTAACTTACTGCCCCTTGTTCTTAAGCATGCTTTTAGTGAGAAAACCTAATGTGTATTCCTCCCACACAGAAGTACCACAATCAAAAGTGCTGTCAGTAGAAGCTTTTATTTCCTAGCTTTGCTAAAAAATGATGTCTTTTTAATGTCAAATCTTACTGTCTTGAACATAAGATTTTCTAGAAAAGGCGAACATTCATATTACAATACTTCATGCATCTTTTATGACAATTAAAATAGACTTCACTAGCAGTTGTGTGTCAGTAGCATTTATATAAGCCAATGAAATCTATCAGTTATTCAAGGTTCACAAGCACTGCAGTCATTCAAATGAAAGCAGACAAGTGAAAGCACACGAATTTTAAGCAGTATGCAGCAGCATGCATGGAAGAATCAAACTAAGACAGGACTGAAGTAGAAGAGTGGTTGGAACTTCACATTCACCTTGAGTTTCTTCCTATTTTGCCACCAAGACCCTTTGGTGACCACCATCAGGCCACTGTAGGGTTCAGCTCCTGACATACAGAACAAGTTATTTCTACCTTGTCAGAAGCAGGCCACTCAAAATTACCAATTTATCATCAGAACAATGATGGTATAAACAAAACTTCAATGTTTTATGTTTATTATAATGCAATTATGTCTCAAACCATGAAATTACACTGTATCCTTTTACCAGTGCTAGTGCTATTTGCTCACTATGAAATTATGTTCTACAATTTCAGAAAAATCCTGAATACACAAGTCTAAACACAACTGTTTATATAGGTAGATCATAAACAAGTTGATGAAAACTAAAGACTATTTACTTGTATGAAGTTTCATACATTGCTTATTGATCATACAAAGCAAGATTCCAATTTTCAGTCCAGCTTTGTAGCCAAAGGCTGAAACAGATTGTTCATTTTAGCATAGGCAGGCATTTTTACTCTGTTAAGTTTTGATCTGAAGGAAGAAATGTTGCAATAAAGGGAAATGTACTGGTTTTGAAAATAATTCTATATAACACTCTGTTAGGATACAGTTATTGTCCCTCATCTCTGAAATTTAGCAATCAAAATGACAAAAAGGCATTAAATCCAAAGAAGGCGGTTAATCCAAGTGTGAATGACAGGGCTTGGTGCTTAGCAGTCAGACTGTACACAGGATAATAAAAACGCTTATTGATGAAGCTTCCTACCAACACAAATATATTACAGCTCCCAGCAGAATGGGCTTTGCTAGTAAGCCTAGTGCTAGAAGTCCATTCTATTATCACCTGTTGACCAGATACACACAGCTCTTTTCTCCCCATTTAGGTCACAACTACATCACCTGAATTCTCCAGATAAAACAGAGAGCAGAGATTAAACAAGAAATGTCCAACTCAAAAGTATTTTAAAGGATCACAATCTCATATGCCAAGCTTATGGCCTTTGTTCACGTAGTTTTGGGGAACCACAGGAGATCTGCATTACTTCATACAATAAATCAATCTGTAGGCAAACACAAGACAGGTACTTCCAAGACCTTTGAACATCAGAAACTTGATGAACACAAGATAAAAGGAAAACTGAAAGCAGTTTCTCAGACAGGAAGCAATAATGAAGACAAAGTATTCATTTTAAATATATAAGTTTAAAAGAAATTACAGGTTTTTACAAGTGAATATTAAAGCTGCATGGAAATGCTTCCGAACAAAAGATTAAGGCATCAGGCAACACCCACACACAGTGTCTGAAGGAAACCTGTACGACATACAAACTTCGTGATCACAACTACAGGCATTCATTTGGGCTCAGAAAAGAAAGTGACAGGGACATGGAAAAGGAAGAAAAATGGCATATTTGGGAGAATAAAACATCTTAGATTACAAGATATGAAACAAGGCCCTTGGACTGGCTTTCCCATTTTATTATTACAGCAAGTGCTCCTGAAGTAACTGAAAATAGGAAGAGCTAAACATATGCACAGTGCATATGCTACATTCAGTCCTAGCCAGTGTTAGCACACTTCCAAGCTCACTGAATACATGAACCTTTTTAACCATTTCATGAGAACACTTGACAGTTGTCACAGATGAAAACTGCTATCAAGGCAGCCCAGCAAGGTGGGTCAAGCAACAGTAAATAGTCAATTTCAGTTGATCCCCAAATCCTAGAGTTTTAAAATATAGGATTATTAAAAAAAAAAAAAAAAGGCCAGAAAACAGCAACAACAACATCAGTAAATCCCAGAGTCAAAGCTAGGATCACAACAGTGATATTAGTTACTTCATTTATTAAACACAGCTGAAACTCAGAAACCAGAAGAGAAAACAATTTTTGATTCTAGAAAGGAGCAGCTCACAGAACATAGATGTCACTGAGCTACTCTAACAGCAATTTAGATTTAGTACCTGTCTAGCTGTGCCCAAAGCCAAAAATCTGCTAGAGTTGTATTTAAAAGGAGAACAGGATTTTTGGAAAAATAAAAGAGAGGAAAAAGGAGAGGACAAGTTTTTAGAAATAAGAATGCATCAAGTAAATGACCTCAGTAAAGCTGAGGTCACTCCTTAATAAAGAGAATTAGAAAAAACAATGAATTTAAAACATACCATGATAGACCAAAAGACATTTGGGAGAATAACTCAATGCAGAATCTGTTACTGCTTTCTATACCTTTTTCAAGCACACAAGTTGCAGCCAGCCCACCAGGTAGACAGAAGACAATTCAAGGCCAACAAAATACTTTATTAAAGAGATGGTCACAGAGAGATCTATTAAAAGACATGTTCCCCTGCCAATCCTAACAGAAGATAGCGCTGAGAGGCTCCTATGCAGAAAGCTCAAACTTACTTTACAAAGTTACCATTTCTTTCAACTGTACTTTAAAGCATAATTTCTTATTTGTTTATCCAAGTGCTCTAACATTAAAATCCATTGAACTACATGCTGCAGCGTGTAACCTTTCACTTAAAACAGAGAGATGAAAAGTAGCAAGATATCAGAGAGATCCGTGATAGTAGAGACCATTATGTCTGTCATCCATATCTAACAAATATGTAAAAGGGAAAAAAATAAGCCTGAAGGTTGCGAAGTAGGTACCACATAAAAGTCAGCAAATAAAAAGTCATGACATTAGACAGCCCTAAAAGAGTTAAGAGGTGGGAGAACAAATCCAGCTCCTATCTCTCTCTCTGAAGTTGGTGTGTAAGGCTTCTCACAGAAGTTTCCTAAAGAAATTAGGAAGAAAGCTGTTTAGTGGATAAATAATAGATATAGAAACAAAAAACTAGAAGTGGGAATACGTAGCTCACACACTCCCAGTGAAACAATAGGACTTCTATTATTTAGTGCATACTGGATATAAAAAAAAGGCAGAAACAGAGACATCAGTCTGCTGATAATTCTGTGCTGTCCAGGGAAAAAAATATAACAAAAATAAGCAAACAAACTCTCAAAACCAAAACACAATCTATGACTGCAAATAAACTGCAGAAGGATTTTGTCTGGTTAAGTATTAAGAGTGCAGATGAAATACAGTAAATGCAAAATAAGACGAAGCCATCCTATCGCTGTATACATAGTGATAAGCTCTGAACTACCACCAGAGCAAGACCTTGGAATTGTTAACAAACTATTTTATGAAGCAACTTCCCAGTGTCAGTAAAACATTATTATCAGGGCTTCTTGAGCTGGAGAATGAACTCAGAAGAGCAAAGATAAGTCATGGGAACAACTTGCAAAATGGAGAAGATAAACAGAGTGACTACTCCATGTCTTAACAAATCCAAAAAACAAAGGGCATCAACTACCACAAACAGTCAACAGGTTGAGAGTATTGAGTCAATGTCAAATATTCGCATGAATTTAAGAAGCAACAAACCAGTGAACAAACCAGTACTAGTACTAAAATAACATACAAACACCAAAATAAAGAGCTCTCACTTTTGAGCCAGGATGAAAAGACAAAAGATCATTCTGAGAAGGAAAAGGGGTCTCATGAATACCTCAAACACATCAATAACATAAATAAAATCAGTAAGGAGGGCATTAGTACTGCACGTAGACAAAGCTCTCTAGGTCTATCGGGTATGCTGTAAGCAACACTGCAGAGGCAACAAGAATCTTGAATTGGAAAGCATCACTACTCAGATTCTTGGGTAGCAACAATACTGAGCACTGATAGCAACTTCTGTGATCCTTCACAGACTAACTGCAGTATGAGCTCATGTAGGAGAGGAGAAAAAGCTGGATGAGATCCAAAGGAAGAAAAAGAACAACTTTGTATTTTAACATCTTTACCCATTAAGTTCTCTACTTAGGTAGGTTTGGGTTGCCTTTTTTACTTCTAAGAAGTCACAGGATGTCAAGCATTCCCCTCAGCTTCACATTATTAACTGACTAGTAATTTATACATTTGATGAAGGTGGTATGGAACATGCTTTCGTGCGCAGGTCTTTCCAGCAGCTAAGTCACCAGGGCAAGAGAGGAGGGAAAATGCCATCTTTGACATCAGATCTTCTCCCACACTTGGGCAAGTTCTCTGTATATCATGAAACATAGTGATGTCTGAACTGATCAGTACCACCCTGTACTGAACTTCTCTGAAGCTTGAGGTAGGCATCATTTAACTGCTCTGAGATCCTTTAGCAAGAAAATCTTATTGTAACAGTCTGAAAGGGAGTCTGAACTACGAAGAAAACTACCATACTTCTACTTTGATAGGTTTCTTGCATGAATAACCTGTGTTTACTTCTAAACTCTACACTACCTATCATGCTTAACTCAAAAATTCTGTATTTGCAGACTACTTTGAAGGGTTGGCACCTTTCAGCAATGACCAGCAGAACAATATTCCTGAACCACTGTTCTAAGAAAACTCATCTTCCTGCTCTTAAGCTTCCATAAGTCTCATT
>JAOWBP010051652.1:0-14969 GCA_028571105.1 Tragopan temminckii | reverse complement strand
GTTGGATTTCTGCAATCTTGGCATAAGAACTCTCAGCCAGATTGATGTGGCTTGGATCCACCACTTGAGATTTCCTATGGTGGGCATGGAAGGTTTCAGGTTCATGAGAACGGGATCTAGTTTGACTCACAACTCTGCTTGGTGGGTCATGTTTTTGAACTGCTGGAGGAGATCCTAGAGAATAACAAGCTGAATTAGTCATCTAGTATTTCAAAGTTTTAATTAGTAACATACAGTTGGCAGGGATAGCATTATCAGCAGAGTGAATTTTTCCTAAGGAAGTAAATGCAATTATAGCTGTCTAGTTTAATCGCATTTAATAATTTTGATTAGTAAATAATGCACACACATATATCTACACATGTAAACATATATTCCATTATATGTATTTAAAAGTTCTTACATTTCATTCTCTTTCATTCATCTATTTGAAATGCACCAAAATAACTGCGAGCAGAATAGTAAGAACTTGACAGAGGACAGGGGGAGAGAGGAAATCCAAATCACTTTAACTGGGGAACCAAAAGCAAAATTCCAGGTATGAACCCACATTCTCTGATTTTTTGGTCTGTAATGAGTACAAAAAAACCCTCCAAATATAAGCTGGTATCATCTTGAGAATGACCTCTACTATCCAGAAATCAGTCCTCACCTCACCCATAGACTAAACTTAATAGTTCAGATACAAAGATTGTTCTCCTAGGCTCACCTCCAAGTTTATCTACACAAACAAGTACTTCAAAGCAGGCTTGCAGCACATTAACTACTCCATTGTGATTCCACCTTGCAGCATTCGTACAGTTCTTTTCCTTCAAAATTCCTTTCCCCTGATGTGGAACATTCAACTAAAGAAAGCAAAGACCAAAAGATTGCAACATAAACTACCAAATTACCTGGCCCAAACTTTGATGTGTAGTTTTCTATTCCTGCAAGATCCAAATAGTGGTTTCTCCTTTCAATGTTCTCATCAACACAATGACGATAGCACTCACTTTGTTCTGGATTGTTCTCACTCTGGTGATATCTGTCAGCAGAAAGCAAAATGACAAAATTACTTCAGCAGAAGTTCTTTATTGTTGTTATCACCATCTGCAAATCAACAACTAATGGCCCCTTTGAAGTGACAGAAGTGGCTCACAAAGAAAAAACAAATGCTTGAAATTCTGGGTGACCAGATTTGCTAAGTTGATAAGCCTGAACTGACTGTTCTTTCCTCTAATATGAATTGACCCTGATGTTGCAAAGCAAAGGAGGCTTTCCAGTTGCATCACACATGCAAAACCAAATAAAAATGCTTCAGGGATTTATTACATTCTGTCTTAGTGCCAAACCATTCAACTGATTCTCTAATCTGGACATGCCTGCTGTTCGATTCACATCTGTCCCCAACACTGTTAGGAAGTGTGAGCACTGGGATAAGCCTTGTGTCAGATACACACTTGTGTATACACACTTGTGTATCTGCTTCAGAAAGACAAGCAGCAGGTGTTGTAACTAGAGAGAATCTGGGAAGAAGAGGTGTTGGTAGGACACCTGGAGATAACTGCTGCTTTCCAAAACACAAATAATAAGGTCAGATCAGCCACTGGCTTCAGAATCTCAACTCCTTTTCCTGCTCAGCTTTGCAATTTTATTTATAGCAGAACTATTTCCTGTGAATGAATATCTGAAATACCATTCATTTATGAGACAGAAAAAAAGTCAGCTAGAGATTTATAGCTGCCCAACAATTTAATTCAGCAGTTTAAATGGATGTTTGCAGATATGAGCAATATATCTTCAATATAACAAATAGGACAAGAACTGCCTGTCATTCAAGATACTTCACTTCGAAGACCACAAGATGCTCTGCTTTTTCATATACTCCATGTGACTGCAGTGATGTCAGCCTAAGACTGGAATTTGTCCTTGTATCTTATATGAGTTGCTAAGTACAGGTTCCATTCTATATGGTGGCAAGTACTCTGTCTGTAGTCTATTAACACATTTCCAGATTTCCAGAGGTTACTGGAAATTGCTCTTTGGCATGAACTGCTTTCCTGGTCCAGGGTCACACTGCTCCGGACATTACAGAACTGAGTTCCTAGTGTCTGTGTCATACAGAGGTCCTCAGGTTCTTTGATAAATGTCATAAGACTTGACCTACCTGGAAAATAATTTGGTAGAGGTAGAGTCTCCTGAATGAAGGAGAGTCTTCCTGGAAAGCAGCTAAGCTGTAAAGACTGAGTCAGCTTTGAATTTCAGAAGTGACATGTGGTACTGTCAAAAAAGAGGGAATGTCCAGATGTTCTTTATTTTTCTAGATAGGTTGCCAGCTAGATACCCTACCTGCAAAGACACACCTTTAAAAGTTGTTACTCTTTAGCAAATCAACTTAAGAGATCTCTGGGGTAGAACTTGGCTAACTGATGTTGCCAGGTTGTCTATAGAAACTATCAGCACAACATAACGCAAGTGCTGAAGACAGTGCACAGTCAACCCTCAAAAAAAACAATGTTGGGTTTGATCCAGCACGTTAAGTAACACTGCACACAGCACTGTCTGTTGAAAACAAAATTAACAGAGAACCTGTTTTTTTTCTCTTGTAATAAATTCCATCTCTCATCAAGATATTGAAGAAAAGCTATGCCAGTACTGCCACAGCCCTCCATTCTAATAGCTTTCTTGCATGCAAGATGATGTTCAGCAATACAAATATACACAGCAAAGCAATTATACACTGATGAGAGATGTGCTCCACTGTCAGAGAGAACTAAAAGTACTTCTGAGAATGGAGCTGTCTGGCACCCAGCCGCACAGTGCTCTTCTGCTTGTGTATGGGAATATCCAGGCATGCATCAAGCATGCATCACACGCAGAGTGTAAGAATACACATTTCTGCTACTGATAAAGAGGGTAGACTTCAGCTGTATATAAGGAGAAAGTCTTTTACAGTGAAGGTGGTGAGGCACTGGAAGAGGTTGCCTGGAGATGTGGTGAAAGCCTCATCCCTGGAGACTTTCAAGGCCAGGCTGGACCAGGCTCTCAGCAACCTGATCTAACCGTGGATGTCCCTGTTCACTGCAGGGGAGCTGGACTAGATGACCTTTAAATGTCCCTTCCAACTCTAAGGATTCTGTGATTCTATGACATATATTTGTTTTTAATAAAAAAAGGCATCTGCTTAAGAGTTTGTGGAGTGTATGAAAGCTCTGTCTAAAATTCCCACACTGGACTGTCATTCTAATGGTAAGAATACAGCAACACAGCAGGTAAATGGAATAGAGTGGTGACAGAGTTCTGGGCAGAAAAATGCAGAGACATTTCCTGAAAGCCACACTCACAGATAACATACAGCTTAGGGCAGCCAGGGATAAATCATGCAGGGAAGAAAGAGTGAGAGAGAATGTGCATCCATAGTAAAATTAAGATGTTTAGAGACTGGTGTGCATCATATTTTCCATGTCGCACTAAACCAAACCAGGGTGGCATTAGAATATCCAACTCACAGACTGCCTGCCAGCTCTCTTCCACCACCATTTTCTACCTCACACGCCAGGCAAGGTAGCTATTAATGTAGTTGCTTGATCTTGATACTTGCATCAGCCCTTCAGGTGAAAACTTCTGCCTGCAGCTTCCAGCAGTTGAAAAATCTAACGCATTTATCTCCCACCTTCAGGATAAAAACATTCCTATCCATTCTATCTTGAATATTAATCACATCTTGCCTAGAATTCCTAAGTGACTGAATTTGTGAAATGTGTGCACTTCTCACAAGTTCTCATTGCTGCTCTTGAGGGGAAGCTTCAGTGCTAATATCATGAGATAGTGATGAGGCTCAGCTTTCCTGACAGCAATTTAGCCAGAGTGCACCAATACCAATGCAGCACACACAGTGGCCAGACTCTTTGTCCTGTCCACATTTAATGAGATGGAACAAAAATTGTCAGATGCTGACAGTTGCCTGATGCTGCTCCGCAAAGGTACAGTTTTGTCCACTCTAGGAAGCCTCCTACCAAAAGGATGAGAAAAACAAATGCAGCAGGGCCAAGCATCTACCCCAATATTTGATGCCTCTGTGCCTATGGATATGAATGAAAAGAGTGCCATTCCTAAAACATTTCCAAAAACAGGACTTTAAAGGTGGATAAGAGATGGACTTGAAACTGAAAGAGGATTTTTGCAATAGATTATCAAGGAATCCATTAAATTTAAAGAGCAAACCTTTGTCAGTGGAAACCTAGGGATCACTTTTAGACCAGTAAGCAAAAACTTTCCGTTTACACTCAGTGCTCTTTATTTCACAAAAGATTTTGCACAGAGTTACTAACAGAAGTCATCTTTAATTCTGAAATTTAATCCAGCTGCCATTCAAACCATGGCATAACTCATTAACATTTTTACTCTGTCCAGAAAAGGGAGGCACATTTTTGTTGTCATTTTTAATAAAATTGAATGCTCTTCCTTCTGACAAATTTATTAACTCAATACATTTCTTTTGGATAAATATCTCTAAATCTAAGGAAATCCAGAATTGATTTTTATTTTGCAGTGGAAGAAACAAATACAAATGCAATATAATTACTACGGCATTTCTGTAAATATTTTTCTCTTCTTTAGCATGAAGTAGAAAGTCCTAAATGAAACTGGTACTGTACACTGAAATGATCTATTTGGAGCAACAGATCTACATTAAAATGTATCAGAATCACCCGCATTTGTTTTATTTTTCTACCCATTAAAATACTCAGTTCAGAAAAGGAATAGCACACCTACACTTGACTGAAAGACAAACATTTTTCCTAGCTGTAAAAAATTTAACACTTGAAAAATACATTGCAAATGACTAGCACATACTCTGAAGTTCAGTGCCAGAAAGAAGTCACGATAACAGGCTAGACACATATTCTTGCCAGCCTTGCAAAAGGCATGATTACACATTTTCAGAAGAAAAAGCCTGCTCAGGACTGGCATCCAAAATAATACTGTACATTCTGTTAGGAAAGAACTAAAAGTCCTTTTTTGTCTGATCTCCAGATGACTGCAAGTGCACCCACAGCTGTTCAAAAAAGAAACTACTGTGCTTGTGCTCTACTGGAATGGTTGAGTTTTGGGGAAATGGCTTTAAACTAAAAGAGGTTAGATTTAAATTAGATGTTAGAAAGAAGTTTTTACTCAGAGGGTGGTGAGGTGCTGGAACAGGCTGCTCAGAGAGGTTGTGGATACCCCATTTCTGGTGGCGCTCAAGACGAGGCTGGAAGGGATTTTGGGCAGCCTGAACTAGCGCTTGGCAGGGAGTGGAACTGGAAGATCTTTAAGGTCCTCTCCAACCTAAGCCATTCTGTGACTCTGTACAAGTCATGCAGGCTGGATTCCATTGAAAAACAACAAACAGATATTTTTTCAAGTAGTGAAATGTTTTCTGAATTTCATGAATTAAAAAAAAAAAAAAAGAAAGAAAGAAAGAAAGAAATGAAATGGTCCTAGTTTTCCCTCAAGATTACAATAAATGTATTGGTTTTAAGTCGGCAGGCTAATTCTTTCACAAGTGATACTTAATAACTAATTCTGTAAAGGAGCACCTGATATGGAAGTGGGAAAGCGGGGTTTATGGCAGGTGGGAGTCAGCAGAGACAGCCACTCTGCTAAGTGAGGTGAATTTTCTTCTACTAACTGCACAAACATACTCTGCCAGCGGGGCTGAGCCACCCACAGCTGCTGTAACCAGAACTACTGCAGCAGAAGGGAGCATGAAGCTAGCAGCATGCTGGAAGCTTTGGATGTTGCATACTCTACTGAGTACATGCCCTATGAAGACTGCTTTCTGCATAGCTGATTTTGTCTGCTCCTCAGCTACAAGCTCCATTTTCCCCTCATTCTGCTCAACATTCCAATGCCAGATCAAAGCTGCTTCCTTCAGGAGGAAAGGCAGGAGGAGAAGTGGTTATGATCCACTGAGCAAGAATGAGTCAAAAAAGCCTGGATCTAATTGAATTGACCAGTGAAAAAGATGGGCTGAAAGGAGAATGGGGACAGGCAGGAGCTAGCATCTACGAAGATGAAAAGACTTCAGGACACTTTTAGCCAGAAGGCAGTGTTGTATTGCTTAAAGTTCACTAATAGGTACAGTATCTGCAGAAAGCATCTAGAAAGACACTACATGTCCTCTGAGGAGCAGACAGAAGAAAACGCAAGAAAAGAACTTTCACACTTAAAAGAAAGAAGCCTAAAATGTAATCAAAACTTTGTTGCTGCTTTTTTATACGAAGTATTCACACATTGATACTATCAGCTGCCTGCTCCAGGGAGAAAAAACAGTCTACTGCTGCTGCTTTAATATTTTTAAATAAATAAATAAATATAAATTCATCAATAGTTGAGGATTCCTCAAAGCCACCCAGTGCCTCTCAGAAGACTCATTTCTTTTCCCTTACCTGAGAGAAGCCCGTTGCTTCTTTTCAGAGCTTCTTAACTCTTCATTGGCTTTGCTTTCAGCCCTATGCCTTGCACTCTGGAAATCTGCCAGCAAGAAAAAAGACGTTATTCTCACATTGCTGTCCTTCCTAATCAGTATAACTAACATGCTATGTGGCAAATACAATTTTTCTAGTCCGTAGATCAAGATGTGATGCATCATTTCATAAAGCCTTCTTGAAAGTGCTTTTGCCCACAGGACAGATTTTAAGCAGACATAACCTTGGCTGTAGGACATTAGTCAGGGTTGGGCTGAGGGCCATTTGGTTGGTTAAATGGAGCCACATTCAAGCTGATAAACTTCTCCCTCAGGAGGGCTTGGTAGTCTGGATTTCAATCTTGCACTAATGCATGACAAAGCTTTCCAGCAGTGCAAATTTTCTTACGTCTGCACTTGGCTGAGTAGATGTCTATATTAAAACGAAGATATCAAGGCTCTTCTCCTGGATAAGGTGCCCACATTTTCTACTGAAGTATTACACAAAACACTGTAAGAATTTTAATTTAGTACTACTTAACGTACTGAAGCAACTATGTTCATACAGCTGTTATTAGAGTGAGTATAAGGTGAACAATCCATCATAGTATAAGCCATTTTATAATGGCATGCTCTTCCAGTATTAAAAAAATGTGTGTGCAATTTTCACACATGGTCTCATGAAGTTCAGTTATGCTTAACTGTTTATTTTTATCCAGCAACAGTGATAGGTACTTGCAAAAAGAATTTTTATACCACACCTGTTTTCACACAAACTGAACACTGTAATAATAGCACAGTTAGAGTGGCATAAATAGAAAGGGCCTTAAATCTGCCTTTCAGTACACAAACACAATTACACAACACACAATCTTTCCTCTTGTTGCTGCCAAGAGAAAAAAGTCAATCAGAAACAGAGCCCTAATTAGCTTCGCACATGGAAAGAAATGTAGGCAATTTTGTACCTAAGACCTTAAAAACAGATTAATGGGGTTTAAAATACCCACAGAATTATTTGCCTTAAATACTTATTTATTTGTATTGACAAAATATGACAATGAATGTTTAAGATCCCCTTAAAATTTTTCATAATTTTTTTCCCCGTTGTTGATCACGCATCCTTACCAGTATGATTTAACAATATACTTTTCTTCTTCTGGCTGCCATCTGGTGCCACAGTAAGTTTCACTCGCAGAGTTTTACTGGAACTAGGAGAATGGTTTACTGATGCATCAACTACCTCATAGATGGTATGAAGCAAGCTGGTAATATCCTATGATGGATTGAAACACAAAAAGATACAATATTGTGAAAATTGTATGAACCTCAATACTCAGGACTAGTTTTGGCCTGGGACTATTAAATGCTTAAATATCCTCAGAAGTCACTGAATTCAGAACTGATCTTGCACAGAACCTTGCATAAAAGGATAAATTTTCCTCTTCTGTTAGCACCCACTTTTTCCCAACAGAGACTGTAAAAGATCTGACAGACACAGAAGGAATGATTTAAGTTGATCCATACTTTTTCTTCATCAAATGGTTAAGATTTATGAAAGAGGGCAAACCAGACCAAAACAATAACTAAAATACAAGGTATTCAGGTTTCCAAAACATGATATGAATGAATGAAATTGTGTTCTGCCTTTATTTTCTTTTGGTTTCAGTAGAACTCAGGGATAATTATTCATTCTGCAGTAAAAATTGAGTTCACTTGACCAAAACAAATGCAGTAATTGAAGAAAAATTTGGACATTTTTACATCCCCAGTAAATCTTACTACTTGCTTTTTTCTTCTTGCATGCCTAACTGGATGATTATATAGAGGAAAACTAGTAAGAGATGTGACAGAACTGTAAACTTCAGGTTTGGAAGCAGCCTGTCTGTTACTCAACCGTATCTGTACTGTGACCTAGCTTACTCTGCAAAATTTTTACTAGTTCTGAAGTTACAATTTTGAATAGCAGAGATTATCCATTCCAGTCTATTACAGAACATTCTTGTGCACATCTTTGTAGGCAATGAGGCATGAACAAATGCTTACATGTCCAGCTATATCGGAGTAAACACTAGCCATTTTCATTGTTTCAAACAGAAGAAACCCCCAGCAGAAACACCACTTATGTAGTCAGAATATCACACAATCCTCATTATCTAATCAGGTTTGAAGGTGACACAGAAATACTAATTTCGGCTCACACAGTGTTAAAGGAATACTAATTTATGGCCAGGACAAATGGTTTTACAGTAAACGATCTTCCAGATCAATATCCAGATTGAATAACTGAAGTACTAAGGACTGAACAGTAGGCCTCAAACTGAAGTTGACCACTACATGAATCTCACAACCAAGCGTTATCAGTATCCAATCATTAGTGAAATATGTATGATCATTAGTGAAATATGTATCTTGAACAAAAGATCTCATTTGCAAGAGATGTAGCTTAGATAAAGCATTGTGAGAATGTACGAACCTTTCCTTGTTTAGAAGTACAGTGTCAAGGCCGCCTAGTACAAAAGCTTCCTTGGTTCCTCCTTAAGCCCTAGCCAGGATTGAGGTAGAATCCAAAAAAGGAGAATGAAACCAGACGTTTCTGCCTAACTGTCACATAAACTTGTTCGTTCAAATACAGATGCTGGACCTTCTTGTAGCAAAGTTGGAGACCTCACCTACGAGTGGACGCACTGCGTAGGACCTCCCAATTGCCAGGAAAGGCTCTCCAAATCCTCACTGCAACCAGGGCTCCCCAGAGACTGCGGATCTGGATGATGGTAAAGTATTAGGGCAATTGGAGATGTACCTTTTCTTAATCACTATAATTGATCTTATGGAGTAATGGAGAGGTGAGCTACCTTGTTCTGTTTTATTCTTGCTGTATCATTTCACTTGTTCTCATTGTTTTAAGCAAATGTAAAGATAAACATACTTCTTTAACTTGGTGTCTGTGACCTTTGTGCTGACCCCATCCATTGGCAAAACAATAACTAGATGCTTGAAGGTCTCGACTTTGTCTGAAGTTGTACGCTCTAGAATTTTTCTGCACTCAGTGAAATTTCTCCAGATGCGTGAGTTGAAGACAACATATTCATAAAAAGCAGTATTTTTTTTTCACCACAAGTCTCTAAATGGGCTGTTACTGCCATACCAATAGTCACTTTCCATTCCCTTCACAAGAATCACTGTCTAAAGTCTGAATGAGGAAGACTGCTCAGTGACAATCTAGCAGTCACGTCACAGCTCTCTAACACATCTCACTCTTCACACATCCACCCTAATCTGAAACGTAGCCAGACCTCTAGATAGACGCAGTCATATCTGACAGCTAGCTAGAAGAGCTGAGTTTTTATTTCAGCTAAAAGAAAAATGCAACCAATTAAGAACACAGACAAACAAAATGCATGTCTTCTATATACTCTCCATAAATTATGTTCTAGAAGGTTTTTGCTAGAATCCTACACCTCCACAAAGCAAGCCTCTTCTTTGGCAGAGTATTACAGTAGCAGATTTATTGTTAATGGAGCCTCACACACTCAGCACCTTGGGGAAATGGAGCTTTTCCCATACATTCCTTAACAACTGTTGGTTAGCCAACAGGGCATATTTCTATGCAAAACTATTATCAAGAGATTATTATCAACTCTTTCATTCACAACAATCTGTCTCCCTCCCTTTTTTCAGCTACACCAGGTGTTTGTACAAGCTTATCATTTACTTTGTTTTTACTTCAGTAGCAAAGCCGTGTTTACTCTCCACCCTTGTTTTTCTGGTGATGAGGTTTAACTCACTAATTGGCATACAGTCTGTCCCTCTTGTTCGGTGAGGGTCTGTGAAGCCACTTGACTCAGCAGTTTTAAAAGCACTCCCAAATGCTGGCAAGGAAGGCCAGATGCACTACTTGTGTGACACATACTTGGCAAATCGGAAATATATGCACACACATCATATCAGGACAATTTGCATCTCACAGCCAAAAGGACATGGCTCAATCCAAATTAACGTCCAGGCACCGAGAAGTTTAAGAGGCTGCAAAAGGGATCAGGACACCTTGTGGCCATAGAGTCTGCTGCCTTAGCATTTCATTACGTGTTTAATATTTAGCTTCTTCCACAACAATCTGAACTGCCTTGCATTTTGGCACTGAATGAATGTGGTTGTTAGACTGGATATATACCAAGATCGAGGTTAGGGATATCCATAAGTAACCACTTAATGCTTATGTTGATCTTTTGAATACCAACAATAACATTTTTATTACAGGATTCATTTATTTGTGGTCCTAGTTTGGGCTTGAAAGTCTTAGTGAACTGACAGCTCTGATTTGGTCAACAAGCCTGCTTGGGTCATTCACTGTTCCACCATCTATCACAGTCCTGGCTGAGGAGGTACAAGCTACAAGGCAACTTGAGCTTTGTGCTGCTTTCCAGTTGGTGCTTCACTTCCAAATTCCTTAGGGTGCTGATCTGGTAGGAATGAGTTTTGATCTGTGACTGAAACTACCTTCTCCTAGCCTTTTTTGGGCAACTAACATGGTAATGGCATCTGCCAAATCACAGACCATTACAGTATGTTACAATAACTGTGTTTCACAGCTATGCCTATATTTACCTCCAAAATAATTGTAATCTTCCAGAAGCCTCATGGCAGATGGGGGTGACTTATGCTCCTCTTGAAACCTGTCCCACTAAACATCACCTGTATTTACATTTCCTAAAGAACTGCTTAAACCCATGGATGAAGCTTTGACTTGTACCTGCCAGCTTGTGCATTTCACCATCAAGAAATCCAGTGCCAAGAATCAAGAATAAAACCCAGTGAAATTTCCCTCTCCTACGGCAGGCTGATCAACATGTCCCACGATCATCTACCAAAGAATCCAGCTTTTCCACACAGTGTATTACAGTGCTTACTAGTCACATGCTTTTACAGCCACTTTCCTTAAGACCGTTCAGCACCTCCAGCACGAAGTTCCAGCCCATGTCTCAAACATATAAAAAATAAACGTTTCCCACTTTCCCAAAAATATGATTTTTGTGCCAAAATGTACTTTTAAACAATTTCTACTTAAAAATCATTGTGGATTTATAATCTAGTATTTTAAACGGTAAAGAGAAATGAGAACAAGAAAAAAAGACCTCTCTCCTTTATAGCAAACTAATTGTATTTAGTGAGGCTGTGCTAATCCAAATGACTTCTGAAAGGTTGCAAGTGTGCAGTATTTCTGCTGGGATAGCTATTTTAATCAAGTAAGAAAGCTGAAACTGTGATAATTTTCCATAAAGAGAAAAACAAAGGCTTTCTGGGCAGTATCCAAACAACTAGCAAATGACATATTCAGATTTAATTGTGTCTTGCTTATTGAGCACCACAGTTGGTTTTTCCAGGGCTGAAGGGTTTAACACTGTTAATCTTTGTTTCTCACATCCTATTTTTTCAAGCAGCTATTAACAACAATGCATATTAAAAAGAGAAACTTTAATAGATAGCTCAAAATTCTTAGCATTAGAAATACTAAGAAACATACAGTATAGGCCACACATGTATGGTGCACTCACATATTTTTCTGCAGAATTCTTTACTGATCTCCAGTAGGAGATTAACAGGAATTTAGAAACTTCAGAGAAACTAGTGGGTCCACAAGAAATAACAAGAGCAAATTATGTTTAAGTATTCATCATTCCTTATAGAACTCATGTTTAGCAAGTCCTGATTCCCAGTTTTCTTTTTTTGCTTCTAATTACCATTGCTAGTCCAGTGTTGCCTTTGACTCAATTCAAAATGAAAACAGAAAGCATTTTTTCTTAACGTTTCTCTCTTGTGCAAATTCACCAATTTAAGGGGCTGAAATGATGACCCCTCAAATACAGATAGACATGACTCCTCTACCTGTTGGTTCAATCGTTGCTTTCTTATCATGAGTTAATGCAATGGTCACAGAGAGAAAAACAACTAATTTCAAGTGAAGGGTCAGGGTGATAAATGCTAGCCCCAGAAAAGCCAGTATCCTTCCCCAGGTCAAAGATTTGGTGCTGAGTTCTGAATGCAGAAATAACCTCATGCTTTTTCACTCATAGGAAGATACAAGCAAAAATAACTAAGAACAAAAAAAAAAAAAGAAAGAAAAAAAGAAACAGAAGAGAAAAAAAAAACAGCATTTAGTGTAAAATACAAAGAACATTTTCAGCATTAAAAATGTATGAAGAGAAACATCAATATCAGTTCATTACCTTTCCTTCAGAAAAAAGAAAAGTACAAATGTCTTATCTGTATCTTCTTTGTAGTCTGATTTTTACATACAGCAGGATGTTTTTGTTGCAACATCAGCTTTGTTTGATCATGTAAATTTTTGAATCATCCTTATTTGGAGCCTGAAAGGAGCTTCACTTGCTATCTATTCAACAACTAGTCTAGAATAAATTTGCACATTTTTTTAATTTTTCTTTTTCACTCCAGACAAGCAGCTTTTTTGGAGTGCTTATTTCTGCAGCTATTCACCAAAGCAATGATATTTCAAGAAAGAACCGACTGCAAAAAAATGCTCCATGTTTATGAAGTATAATTACACGCACAGAGCTCAGTATAAAACCTCATGGATCAAAACACATTAGTTCAATTATCCAAGTTTCAAGTCCGATTACAAATATCCATATGAAGATAATTATAGTGCAGCTGTCAGTTCTAAAAAGACCTGTGGTACATAATGAATTGTCCTCTTATGGTCTGTGGAATGAAGGGAAACATTATTAGCCAACTTTTGTCATACACATATTAGAATAGGAAAAATTATCTCTCACTGCGCCAAAAGGACTGAAAAATGATCGTCTTCTAAGACAGAAAAAACACTATTTTGAGAACAGAAACTACTGCTGATTTTCTAATTTGCCGTCCCAATAATTATGCTTCCATGGGTGTATCCCTTCAAAAAGCGTGACTAGATGTGGGTTTCTAATTAGAAAGACTAGGAAATAAATCAGAAAACTCTAGAAGGAAATTAGAGCAGTATTAAGTTCTGAAAATGTTGTTAAGATCCAGAATAAATTTCACTGAGATGGAATTTGAATGCTCTTGTCATGGTGTAAAACCCAAGGGAAACTTTATCCAGTAACTGAATCCATCTCTTATTTACAATTTTCAAACGTTTTCATGAATAAAGCACTCAGTCCACTTGTAATACCGCACCCCACCTACATGTCTCTTACAAACTTCATTTTACACTGTGTATCCTTTAGAAACTCTCTGGACACGAAGTCCAAGGTTTTAAACAACACATTTGAATCAAATGAAGTGGATGTGGGCAAGTCACTTTCTTCTCCAGTGCCTCACTTTTCCAAGAAGAAAAACAAGGATGATAACACCGATTTCACTTTTTAAAGCATGTCAAAATCTACAGATAGAAAACTAACAAGAAATTTAATCCCATCATAAATCCAGGAGACAGTCAAGTGAAATTTTCCAAGATGGGAAAAGGACCACACTAATCTTTTCTCAAAAGAACACTGGACTTTTGTTTAGAAAAGCTGACCGGTTCTGAAAGCATTTTCATCAGCTCACTGAATGGCATTGCTACAACTCAGTTCTCTTCCTCAGACTGTCTGTTCTGTTGCTGATCCAGCAATGAGCCTTGCACACTTAACTCAAAGCATGTGTCCCATTCATTTTAATTGAAACTGTTCACATTTTTAGCACTCGCCATTGTTAAGCCCTTTGCTGGATCAGGAGCAGAACTGTTTAACAGACTACAGGATCAAGTCCACTATGTTGAGTGTCGGTGTCTCAGAACCTAATAGAACAAGCAATTCTATATCATATGAAGAGACAGAAACTCCTCTTTTGTGGATGAGATGCTATCATTAGTCACTCTTGCATAAACAACTCTTAAATTACATCTGGATTCAACAAAGGAAAATCAAACAAGATGTTTTCTACAAATGACAGTGGAACAGCTTGCAAAAGTAGTATATAACAA
Source organism: Tragopan temminckii (assembly GCA_028571105.1). Lineage (NCBI taxonomy): Eukaryota > Metazoa > Chordata > Aves > Galliformes > Phasianidae > Tragopan > Tragopan temminckii. The sequence continues at coordinate 576 of JAOWBP010051652.1, read as the reverse complement.
CTGGAAAACTGCAATGGTGCATACTATTAGTTACTATCTTTGGTCACATGCAAACAACTGAAAATTATCAACCTATTTGGACCCTTGGTTAAAAGAATTTTATTTTTTGGCACAGGTTCTAGCAACCTCCAGACCTCAACGTAGTATAATTTTCAATCTCTGCACAGATTTTGTTTCAGTTAAGCTGCAGCCTGCTCTTGTACCAGGGAAAAGCAGAATTTGGCTGTAACATATTCTGTAAGTACAGTCAAATTAAGCCCTTTGGTGTACCACATAATCACAAATAATTATTGCATGCATACTTAAAAGCATATTCTCATTATGTTCAGCACATGGAACTCCCTCTAATGTTAATGGGAATTCCATGCCTGAATGTAAAGGACACCCATGTGTGTGGGTTTTGGTTCTGCTGTGTTTTGTGTTTCTTCCCCTTTCTTGACAGTTCAGGTAGATGACTTAGCCTTGGGTCTCAAAGGATCGCAGTTCAATCTGCCACGAGGTTCGTATAAGACTTCAGGCAAGTTACTTAACTCTTCTGCTGTCAGTTCCATACATTAACAATGACAATACTTTTTT
>JAOWBP010051650.1:0-14973 GCA_028571105.1 Tragopan temminckii | reverse complement strand
AATGCAGATGAGCCAAAGCCTAAAAAAAGACAATGATACCAACTGATGAGGTATCTGCTGCAGATACATTTTTCCAATGAACATAAGCAAACACAAGTCATTTTCATCCACAAGACGTTGGTATTCGTCTCATGTAGCTTTTACAGCAACTTTGCGGTTTGTGGAAGGAACAGACACGACAGAAGTTGTAGCTGTATTTGTAGAAGTGGGTTGCACCAGAAAGAGCAATGAGATTGCTTAAAGAGCATGGGGCACAGGCATTAGAGAACAGCTGAAATGTAAAGATTACATTTTTCAATGAACACATTTTCTGAGGATAACTGATTTTTTATCCAACGGCCCCAAAACCTTGGACATAATTGTAACCATAATATAGACAGCAAGCTATTGTGTTTAAAAGGTCGGATGGAATCAGGCATCCTGTGTTCAGACTCAGGTGAAAAGAGAAAGCAAAATATATTTTTCCATTAAACAGCTGCATCAGGCCAGTAAAAAAACAGTGTTACCCATCTGCTGAAACCAAGCAAGAGACCTTGGATGGATGGAAATTGGCAGAGAGACAGCAGCACTTAGGAGACAGGAAAAACAGCTTTGTGATGGCATACAACCTGAGGAGGCTGTCCCTATAACCAGTGGTCTGGGGGATAGCCAGCTCCAGCATGCTGTCCTCCCTGTGGGAGCAATTCCCATTTGCACAGAATGCCTGTATAATATCTCATGCAGCCCTGGTTACTATCATGCATGAAAATACTCCAGTTTGATAGCTATGGCTTTGGATTCTTGTTGGGCAAACAGGAGAATGCAAACTGAGTCCTCACACCCCAGGAGAATGATCTATTCCTTCAAAAAACAAAGTGAAAGGGAAAATTTAACTCATGAGAGAGTGCCCTTAATTCACTTTGGTTGTATTTTTTTTACAAGTGTGCAGAGTGAAGCACTATTTTCAGGTTGAATGGGATACATCTATCTCCTGACCTTTCTGTTTTTCAGGAAAGAAAATCACATTATTTTTTATTCAGGCTGGACCTAGGTGGCTGACTTGCTTTCTGTTTTCCTGCCATGACAGAAAATCAGTTAGCCAAGGCATTCTGCTGACTGAGAGCACTGCTACATAGAGCTGCAGAGGTCAGCATTCACATGACACAATGCCAGACACAACAGGCAGTCAGGCAGAGCCCTTCGGAGTCATCACTGGGAAAAATGAATAAATAAATAAAAACTGTTGAACTCACATGCTGTCAAATCTCATGACAGAGATGGATGAAAGTCCTAACTGGGAACGAGTAGTGCGGTGTAAGACACAGTAACATCAGAATGACAGCAGAGCTGTCATCCAGACCAGCAATTCCTGCACCTGTATATCAGCTGGGCAGCAGTGTGCAACTATCTGGGTACCACCAGCAGCACAGGACACCAGCACCCATCTGCTGCAGGAGCAGAGTGGGCAGGCTGGTAGTTCTGGGAGATGTAGAGGTAAAGGCAAGGAAGTTCTGTTGCATACAAGTCAGGACAACTCACTGAGAAGATCCAAGGGAGCACTCTCCCATTGAGAAACATAGGCTAGATTACAGCCAGCAATGCTGGCGCAGAGACTGCATTAATTTTTAAGAATGCATTGCACAGGAAAAACTATATCTACATTTTAACATGCAACATAGAGAAAACAAGTGATAAGGCTTTTAATAGCATATGCATTCAACTTTCATTAAAAATAATGACATTTTTTTCATTGCTTTAACTTCTCAGGATAAAGTTTTTTAACAAACACTTTTTTATAATTTTAAGTTACTGTGTTTATTTGATGCTACTGGGGTTGCTATACGAGCTCATTAACTCAATGTTAATCAAAGTCATTTTTAAAATGTATGCAAAAGAAATAACAAGAATGAGCTGTCGTATTTTTCTGTGAATGCTTTGTGTTCAGACTTAAAAACAAACTTCTTAACACATAGTTGTCAGCAAGCAGAGCTCGGAGTTACATCTGGTTAACACTGCCACCTTATTATTTAACTATCTATCAACACAACATATTTCTTTTCAGTAACACTCAACATTTCCTTTGGAATCCAGACATGGCACTACGAAAGAGATATTCAGGAAAGAAGGAAGCGAGGGAAGGATGTGCATATTGCTCCTGCAAGAGTCAGTCTGCAGGTAGCCCATCACATTAGAGATGTGACAGCACTAATCACACAACCGACTTTAAGATGTCTACAATATCTAGGCTAATTGCCTGCGAGCACCTAGCTGAAAGGCAGCAATTAGCACCCTGCCACCGGATTCCCAAGGATGTAAACTGCACACAGGGTCTCCAGGATCTTCCTGTGCACTCTGAGAGGAAGAGATATTATTGCACTAATTGGTGCCTTCCAGCATACGAGTTCCCGAGTGACAGCTCAAAATTAGAGCCTTACTGCAGAAAACATCGGGTAACATTTTAGATCAAAGTTTATGTAGAAAAATTTGCATGAATCACTCTTATGGGGAGGATGTCATGATGACTGATGTAAATAAACTCTGCCTGAAGGGACTGAATGTAATGTGACTATTTTTGACTGAACGAAACAGTGTACCCTGAGAGGCACAGGAATGTATGTCACAGGAAGAAGCAGAAAGATGTTATAGTCTGCAACAGCCAGTTGTGAACAAGTACTAAAAAGACAGTTGTAAAGACAAATTACCTCAGGACACAATTGAAAACAAGAGAGATTCAAAGGATATACATCTTTCTCATTGCAAAACATCTACCAGACTGAACTGACAAGCACCCAAAGGCAGAGCCTCCAAGAGCTCCTATGTCTATGAAACTTGTTACATTTTCCAAAGTGTCTTGAAGTCTAGATCCCACACTAGTTTTTAAATGTACATTCTAATAGTAAAGGCAACATTTCTAGCAGTAAGAAATAGTCTGAGAGTGAGAACCATCTGAGGTGAAGGATCCCCAAGAATACGACCTGAAAAGTGCAGAGCCTGAACCATGGAATGATTCTCTATACTTCAGTGTGTATATTTACTTTGACTTCTTTTCTTGATACAGTTAATCTTAAGAAAAATGCCTTTGCAAAGAGTGTGAACTCCTGCTAATCTGAAGCTTAAGGGATGGTACTTATCCATTTTTCTTATTTTTCTGAGTATTTTTTCTTATTCATTCATGGGATATAAATGAATATCTCCCTCTTTTTTTTTCTTGACTATATGTAAGATTTTCTTTCATGACCTTAAAGTGCTGTTACTCTAAAGAGCCAGGAAATAGAAATCTTTCATTAGCAAACTATTCACTGGTGATCTGAGAATAAGAGTGAAGCTCAGTGAATTATAACAGTCATATCTGAAGTCTAACAGCAAATGGCAAGTAAGTTCCTGTGTGCTTTACTGTTATTGTACAGTCACACAGCACTCAAATCAAAACTGTTCAATTGAAGATAAAACAATAAATACATCAGGGAATGTAACTAATACAGTGTCACAGCAGCAGTAAAACAAAGTAAAAATGGCTCCAAAATGGATCCCCTATGAGAGCCAGAAAACGGACGTATAGAAGCTGATAACATAATGAATTGAATTGTCTGTCCTAATAAATGTGCTATAAATCAACATTTCCTGATGAGTTGTAGACCTTCTAGCTCTCAAACAAGCTTCTTAATGTTAATCAGAGTTTCTTTTCATCTTCTCAGAGGTTACCAGATTTTGACTTCCAGTTTGGAATTAATTAGAGTTAGCTGAATTATTCACTGTTTGTATTGAATTCAAATTTAGTTGTTGTTTTTTTGTTTGTTTGTTTGTTTTTTCCCTCCTTTTTTTATAGACCCCAATTTACAAATTCCTGGGTTCTTTGCAATGGCAGTGCCAGTGGCCAAGGGAGTTTATCAGCCACCTTTGCAAAACTTGACAACATCACTAAATGGAACAAGTAACAACTAAAAAATCCAAAGCATTCTAGAGAATGCACAGACACCTTATTGACATGTAAATGTGAGTATTCATACAAAGATACTCCAAGTATTTGAGGTAAAAATAAATCCATTCAATCTATATGAAAGCACTAAATAGTAAACAGGATAAAATGCGTCAGGGTAAAGCAGACCATCAGAAACAGACACAAAGAAACTACACAGTAAGATGTCCACACATCTCGAGTGCTGAACACCTTTTTCAATTACAATTGCAAACTGAAATTCAGTGATGTTACCCTTTCAAACTATTCTCTTATATCTGTCAAGCCAATTGATAGCCTGCATGTAGCAGACAGTATTAGAAGAAGTTTTCAACTATGGTTTGTGCTCTTTTATTTCTCCTGTTGCTAAATAATTTCAGACTAAACACATAAATATATATAAACTATCTGAACACAGGGATCACAGACTACCGGGAACAAAAATTCAAGTTATTGGAAATGACTGTATTGAACGACACAGCAAATGCAGCAGAACGAAAGTGGGACCAGGTACACAGTGAAAAATTACTCAGAACCAGCTTCCAGCACTCCACCATTTTACTCTATACAACTGTGACTGCATTCAATCTTCACTGTGCCTATGGGACTGAATATGCAGGATGCTTCTGCCCTGCAACATATATGCTCTCATAACTCACAGACTTTAGAAATCACAAAATCTTACCTCCATGAGAACAAATAATGCTGCAAAGAAAAGAAGGGTTGCCCATTCCACTCTGCTTAATATCATCTCAAAATCATGGATGTCTGCTAGCACTAGCAGCCAAATGGCTCCCAAAATGGCAATCCAGCCTGCATAGGCAAAAGAGAGAACATCAGGAAAAGAGAGAACAATGCTTCACAATTCATTTGCTATTTACTAGCAATGTAAAAGTTATAGTATTGCATTTTTCAGTTAAAGGTTTTTTTGTCTCTAGTGCTGTAACAGGTGAAGTTCAAACATAATCTTAGCATCACAGAATTGTTTGAGGTCACCTGGTTCAACTCTCCTGCAGTGAGCAGGGACACCTACAGTTCGATCAGGTTCTCAGAGCCCCATCTAGTCTGAATGCCTCCAGAAATGGAGTACCCACCAAAAATCCGGGCAACCTGTTCTGTTGTTTCTGCCATTGCTACCTGTAAAAAACTTCTTCCTCAAATGCAATCCAAATCTCCCCTTTTTTAGTTTGAAACCACTTCCTTTTGTCCTGTCACAGCAGACCCAGCTAAAGAGTCTGTCCCCTTCCTTCTTACAGCTCGCCTTTACATACTGACAGTCGCTTTTAGGTCTCCTTGGAGCCTTCTCTTCTCCAGGCTGAACAGCCCCAGCTCGCTCAGCCTGTCATCTCAGGAGAGGTATTCCAATCCTTGGATCATATTTGTGGCCCTCTTCTGTACTTGCTCTATTCAGTTCATGTCTTTCCTGTACTGAGGACTCCACTTTTGGACGCAGTACTCCAGGTAAGGTCTCATGAGTGCAGACTAGAGGGGCAGGATCACCTCCCTTGACTTGCTGACCACATTTAATTTGATGCAGCCCAGGATATGGTTGTTAGAAGATAGATGGAAGGGCTCTGCAGACTCCTGAAAGGCTCACTGCAGCCCCAGGACATCGAAGAATCAAGGGCAGAATCAAGGGTAGAATCAAGGGTAGAATCAAGGGTGCTGTAGAAGACAATCTCAGGAGGTAAAAAACTCTTTGAAGCAGCAGAAAGATCAACTTTAAACAGCACAGGAGACTCTCTCCAGATCCACAGGATCTCTCTATACATCCTCACATGTTAAGACACATTTTGGTAACAGAGAGAAAATGCAGAAGAAATGTGCCATCAGACAAAGAACATAATTCATGAATCTCCTAGCAATACTCACTCTCTCTCTGCACAGCTAAAATTCATTCTGGAGCTGTTTGATTCCTCCTGAACATTTATCTTGAACAGTAGAATGAGACTTCAAACAAGACACAAATAAGTTCTTCCTTTTTTTTTCTCCTTGGGATGATGATCTTTTTTTTCCGCCTTTCTTCTTCTCTTCTTTAACTCAAATAGTAGTTTTTTTCTTTAATGAGTAAAACCAAGATACATAATTTGAGGCTTTTTAATGGCACGGAAACAAAGCATCCCACCTACCTCTTCAAGTCATTTATCCCTTTGTTGTAACTCTTTCAGATACCTGTTGCTATTTCATATAGTCACTGTTGAAAAGTGATGAATTCAAAAAAACTGCAGAGCAAGTAAGAAGGAAAGAATAACAATTGCTGCTGTCAAAAAACTTTAAATCACAAACTTAAAATCAAACTTCAAGTGTGACTTAGAGAGAATAGGTCTCTGCTACATAGCACATAGATGAATAAAGTGAGCTGTCTACAGCAGTCCTCAAGAGCAACGAGATTGTTCCTCTGTTAGGTAAAAGAAATAGAGATCCAAAACCATCCAAGAGCTTAAAGTCAAAATCAAGCTCTATTCCATTTTAACCTCATGTAAATTTCAGAAGAAATAAAGAAACCAAAGTTTCTGCCTGTTCATGAAGTAAATGTTAATGTTAATTTTTTTTTTTTTTCCAAAATGCCAACAGAGTAAAATCTGATTTTGGTGCCTCATTGGAACCAAAATCCAAGTCTCATAGCCAGCTTTGCTCATCACCAGAGACTGAAACATTACCATGCAGCAAGCTGATCAAGTTCGGTCCCTACTTTCTCACAGTGATATAATTAGTGCTTGGTCAAAAGTATCTCATACATGAACATTACACTGCAAGAGAGGAGGAGAGGTAAAGCCACCACAAAAGAGAGAACCAGGTGGGAAAACCCATCTAGTCCCTCTCAAAAGTGTCATAAGAAACTGTGATGTCAACTTGCCCTTCATTCAAGGCAGGCAGGCTCCAAAGCCAAACCTTTGCCCTATTGGTTATGAAATGTGGCACAGACAGGGTCAGTCCACCCTATATTACTTGCAGGCAAAGGGATGTCAAGTAGTAGAAAAGATCTGGTTCAGCTGTATCAAGAGGAAAACTGGATGTTTGTACTGGAATAGAAGATGTATAAATTTTGCACTTCATTGAGTCTTTCTCTTTACAAAAGCTGGTGAGTTGCTTTGTCAAGTGTCCTTTTATTTTTTGGGAAATGAGAGGAGAGCTGGGTCATAACTGTCTCAGCCTTCCTACTTTTGCAAGGATCTGGAGCAGTTACCTGTTTCTATTAAAGGTCATTTTTCTCAGCAGTCATTTGTGCAGAAGACTCCCTTCTGTAGCTTCAGGTACCCACAATCTTCCTTTTTTTTTTTTTTTCCTCTGTATGTGTGCTGTGCTCTGTTAAGTAGATGCCAGATATTCCTGTGAAGAATTGGTATTTCTATCACCCATTGAGAACAGACTCCAGGGCTGACCTCAGAGTGGCAATACTTCGCACTCTTCGAGTTGAATGCTGGATCATGGCATAAGCTGATAGTGGATGCAGATTTTTTGTGCACCTGGTCCTGGGTATGCATATAGCTTAAATTTAGCAACGGCAAAGCTCATACAGAAGTTCTTTCAGGAAACTTTTAAAAGTACTCAATAGTCTCACTCATATCAAAGGCATTTGCAGACTGCAAGATCGTTACAAATCACAGGGACAGGAGTACAATAGGAGTCTCCATAATAGCAAAAGAAAGTGAGGAGGAAATTGTCAATTCATAGAACCACAAAGGTTGGAAAAGACTTGTAAGATCATCTAGTCCGATCATCCACTTACCACCAATCATGCCCACTAAACCACATCCCTCGGTGCCACATCTATGCAGTTCTTGAACACCTCCAGGGATGGTGATTCCCTGGGAAAAACCACTAGTAACTGGTTGCCAGCTGGATCTAACTCCATTCACCACCACTCTCTGGGCCCAGCCCTCCAACCAGTTCTTTACCCAGCAAAGAGTGTACCCGTCCAAGACATGGGCTGCCTGCTTTCCCAGAATACTGTGGGAGACAGAGTTGAAGGCTTTATTAAGGTCCAGATTGACTAAATCTGAAGCCTTTCCCTGATCCACCAAAGTTCCTGGTACCTACTACATTTTTTTGCAATCGTCACTGATACTTTCAACCTCTCCCCAAAGTAAAATGAATCTGTCCATTCAAATCAAATAGCTATTTTCACTAACACAAAGAAAGCAGTATGGACGTGCACTGGCTAATTTCAACTCTTAGGTGTCCTCCAAATTCCAGTAAAATAGTGGGCCCAACTCTTCCTTAAGTATAGATGGCAGCAATTCCTGTTAGAGGAAAACTACAAGAGAATGTAGACAGGTGCAGATTGGGAGCTCAGCAGCAGAATTTTACTGCTATTTCGCACACAGGTAAGTGACAGCATTAGGTAAACGGGAGTGAAGGATTAAAGAACAGGAATTTCTCAGTAGTTCTGGAACAATTTGTGATGAAATATGGGCATTATTTCTAACTTCCTGTCTCAACTTGCACATGTTATATGGAGATAATTATTCATTAAAGCTAATGAAATACAAATGCACTAAAAGTTGATAGAGTTAGCATTTTCTTGCACCATGGGCTTTAGCAATATGCACTAGCTCCATGAACATAGCTTAGAGTGAGAGAACAGTGGCCTGTTCCTGAGGAATACAGATGGGTAAGGAACGTGTCTTTTCCTGAAGTACTCCAGCAAGCAGAGATCTCTGGAGAATTGAAGATGTCAGCTGCCAGTTTGAGCTGTACATAGCTTATCGCAGTCTACATGCACAGGCTTTTCTGAATTTGCTATCTTTGTAGTAACTGCAAAGAGGAGATATAGGTACCCATCTCCCAGAGGATGGGTACAGTACAGAAACAAAGAGGAGAGAGGAAGGATGGAGTCTCTCAAGGAGTTTTGGAGGAGTTTCTGTAAGATCTCCATTTATGACATGGTTTGACTTTAAACATCCTTGCACCTGGACAAGAATAGCATCTTCCAATACCTAAAGACCACAGTAGTCACTGTAGGTTGTAACTACTTGATTGACTACTCTCTGTCAAACTGTTTGTCCAAGTGAGCTACGGAGCCTGTACAGACATTATGTGGCAATCTGCCTCACTAAGTGGACTGGTGTCCAGAGGCTTTTTTAAGTAATGTTCTTTTAAGTAAGTTGAAGATAGCAAGTAATATCATTGTTTTACATGTTTGAGTGTCTCTGCATTTGCTTTGGATTCAATTTGAAAGATTCCTCCATTTTCAAAGAACTGAAAGTACCAGGATGCATTACAGACTGACATGACTGTTCCTGTTCCTTTATTTTTTAGCTTACTGGGCCACGAGAGAGAGCCAGGTAGAAGAGAAAGAGCAAATTTTAAAAAGAATAACTTCTCATTACTACAGTGAAAGCAAAGCCCATTTATAGTTCCACAAACTACTTCTTTTACTGCCTTTCAGTGCCTCTGTTTCACAACAATTGGTGTTCTGGAAATATAATGCAGAGAGAAACTGAATCTAAATTCCATTTCTGCACTGACACAACACCTGTTAAAGACAGTGACAGTTTGTTTATTTTAGGAAAAATAAAATGATATTTTATTATAAAATGCACCTTGAAAAATCATAATGCATTCTTCCTAGAAAACAGTCCTGTGTCTTCTGCCAGAAACCAGGAAAATGGTACAGCAGAAATAGCTTGAGTGCTTTTCTTTTCTCATTCACTTTACCCAGTAGGGAAAATCACATTTGAAACAGTAAATAACTCATGATGAGAAGAATGCAATTGCAATCTTGCTAAATAAAAATAAAAATCCTATTTTGAAATAATCAAGCAGAAGAACTAGAAAATATAAAACAATCTAATATTATCAAATAGAAGTACAGAATATGTGGGAGGAAGGTAGGTGAAAGGAAAATAAATGAAAGGAAGAAAATACTGTGTAATCTGCAGGCCTTTCAAATGCTCATTAAGAAAAATCTGTATTCCTTAGTAAAAGTAATTCCATCTGGCCTTGTAGCACCTGAAACATATAATAAGTTTCCTCCTAACAATGTGAACATGCAGGTCCTGTATGTTCCCTTTACGTGCACAGAATTTGAAATAATCTCTTTCTATATGAATACTGAGAGAGCATTTATAATTCACTCTTCTGGAAACTCAAATGGTTCTTGAGATATTTGCAATGAAACCTGAAGCCAGAATAACACTGTGCCACCTCAGCACTAGCCTGGGCAAAACAGAGTGCTGCTCAGGTTAGACAGGTGCAGAATTCTACATTTAGGCAGGAGTAGGTATAACTACACAGCTCCAGGATGGGAAGCACCTGGATACGCTACAGTCCTGCATGGATACAAGTAACACAGAAAGTCACAACTGAGCCCGATGGTCTCCTGAAATACAGAATCAGGTTTATGAATAACAAATCCTGAGAAGCAGCCTCTGCTCTCTTCATCCCCAGTAAACCCAGGGAAGATGCATTATGCTTAACCATTAGAAAATCCAGGGCAAAAAAATATGATAGATAGTCTGAAAATTTGGTTTTTGAGGAAAAAAAATTTAAAGACTCTGGGATGCTTAGTTCAAAGATAAGACTAAATTGCAAGACTTCAGGTAAGCACCAGCCTGCTATAGAGGGCAGAGAGCAATCTTTGCAGTGGCAATAGAGGATAAAACAAAAAGAGTTAGGAGACGTAATAGCAGCTAGGAAGAATCAGGCCTACACAGTATTCAAAATCACATGCAGAATAGGTGAGAAATGAGCAGGGACCTTTAAAAATCAGCTTCTGATAGATGAAAATGTAATACTCCTACCTGGTAACAAAATGATGGACACAGACTTTTTTTAGGCTTTTGCAATTGGGCAAAATGAGATATTCTTTTTCTCTGATCTTAGCGATTCTCTGTTTGCCATTTTGTGAAAAACACAGGCCCCTCATGCCTACAACATCCATAATAAGCTATATCTTTTGGTGCTGACCTTTGAATCATGGCTTACATGGCATATTAATGAATATAAGAGGAATTAAATCCAACAATGTGTCCCATCAGCTTAATCAGAAGTACAGTTACCTCCATAAACCCTCACGAATTAACCTAAGTTAGTCCTTCATACACCAAAGAGCAGAAGTAATGTTATGTATAAGGTCACGTTTGATTATACTATTATGCATAGATATAGAAATATTTGCATTGAACAACAAAAGCAAAGACATATTTCCAGTACTGCTCACTCTACTCATTGAATATCAGTAGTCCAGAATATGAACTAAAATCACAGAATCATAGAATGGTTTGTGTTGGAAGGGACCTCAAGCATCATCAGATTTCTACCCCTCTGCCACAGGCAGGGTTGCCAACCACTAGATCAAATAGTAAATCAGACTGCCCACAGCCCCATCATACCTGGCCTTGAACACCTTCAGGAACGGGATATCTACAACCTCTCTGGGCACCCTGTGCCAGCACCTCAATACCCTCAAATACTCCGTGTTTAGGTTTCTACCATAACTTTTTTTAAAAAAAATTTCAGGTATCCCCAAAAATGTCCATTCTGAAATCATACTAAGTGCTTATAAACATTTGTTGTCAACTGATAAGCACTGTTTGATCTTTTTTTTCTTTCTTTTTTTAACAGAATTACTCTCTGACAAGGCAACTTGCTTGTTATTTGAGCAATGTTTTCATAAGCTTAGCATCATATAAATTGTTTCCAGCTGTTCTGTGCTATTTGTAGCACCACAAGACTGTTCCTTGGTGATAGAACCATGATAGTAAAGTCAAAGACAGCTTGCACTGCATAAGGAAATGCTTGGTAGAATATAAGAAGATTGAAAGAATGAGAAAGAATTTGATGGAAACTATAACCCTATGCAAGGCAAACAAAACAGGAACCTGTATGAATAGAAAGAAATTTCAAAGTTAAGAACAAGAGCATAGCATAAAGCAAGGAGGCAGAGGAATAGCTGCTCTGTAATCACTGATGAGCCTCTGTGCATTGGGAATGGATGGGATGGATTTTGTTAATTCTCCTGATGAATTCAAGCACAATACCATAAATGAGATAGGATGGCAACCAAGATTGAATCCTGTAAATAAGAAACCATTACTAGCTTCCTTACTAGCTCTAGCTAGGTGCTACATCAACAGAGATGTGTTGAGATATAGCTGTGTATATTACATCCATCCAAAAGTCTTCAAAAAAATTACAAAGTTACCTCAGTAAACCTCATTGAAAACAAACACACTATATTGCAGAACCTCACTGAATCTTGTGAGACAAAAAAAAATTTGAGATATGAAAATCAATCAATATCAATATGAATATCAGCCTCTCTGGAAGAAAGAACTGAAGCACAAAAAGTGTACTAGCAGATGTAATTGTTACTCTTTCCCAGCTTTGGTGGTAGAGGTTTTTTTTCCACATCAGGTGTATGAACAACTGCACAGACAGAATATTTTCCATGTTTATTTACATGCTCATAAAAATGACTGTGCATTTTAAAGGGTGTAATTTAACCAAAAAAAAAAAAAAAAAATTTACAACTGCAGGGATTGCAGAAAGATTTCTCCTATTTTCAGAAAGAGTGTTATGTTGAGAAGGAGCAATAACTCAGATCTGTACCAAAGTGAGTTATACTCAATGCTGACTGCATCAATTTAGCTCTACTCCAACATTTTTATTTCTACAAAATAACTGTTGCATTTATTTTTAACTCATGTTCATATACACTTTACAAGGATTGTTTTCAACACCACTGTGAATCAAAGATGTGTTAAGTCTTGTATGTGCAATTATGTCTACTCTCATTTTAAAACAATATGCATCTTCATGGTCCAACCAAATTTCCATGTTACATATTTAGAGATGAGCAGGTCAGACATGTACAGAGCTCTTCTTGATCTCAATGTTGAAGCACTAGACAACTTAAACCAACACTACTGCACGTCAAAACAGGTAAATAATATAGGAATGAAGCAGAAGCAAGAGCATAGAGAAAAAAAGCACTAAATGAAGTCAAATATGTCAGGCCCCACTCATGGCTCTAGTTGATACCATCTGGGGGGAAAAAAAGTATGGTAGATCAGTCCCTACATGCACAGCGTAAGGATCTGAAAGGATCTCCAGAAAGGGGCTTCCAAAGAGGAGTATCTAAAATTGTAGCCCAAAGATTTCTTGCTACAGTAGGCTGAGTACTCTCACCAGATGCTACAATTTGTTGTTCTGTTTAAAATTACGAGGTCATAATTAAAAAAAAAAAAAAAAAAAAAAAAAGTAACGAAAAGCAGTGACACAGCTTCACATATGAGGATTATTAATGGAAAATAATAAAAGAAAAAAATTACACAGACAAGAGGGCACAGAATTAGTAATTGCAGCAAAAAAAAATGCATTTCTGTGGATGGCAGCCAAATCCCTGGCAATGGACCGAAGTGAAGAAAAATAACTAACTACCCTATCAGTATAAAATTATACAAAAGATGGTGCAAAATGTACCAAAACTAAAAAATAGAAGACATACCTGATTTTTGTTTTGCTTACCTTTGCATAATTGGGTGGTTTAGTGCATGTTACCAATTCTTACATAGGTAGGAATAGCTAGATGCTGTGTGTAATGAACTACTTTTGACCTGAAACTAATAATGCAGTGTAAAGGAATACAGACGTGGAGTGATAGGAAAAGCCTTGAAAGTGAGGGCATAAGATGATATCAACCGCCCTGGGACTATCAACAACTCAGCAGTTGCTGCGCAAACTGTGATGTGAGTCAAAACCCATTTCTGAGGTAACAAAAAGTACAGGGACCAAGTCTGTAATATTTATATAACATTATATATGACAAAATTGCAAGGTATAATGTTAAAAAAAAAAAAAAAAAATTGATAATATTGCGCTCAAGTGGACTCAAGCACAAGAAGGAAGAAACTGTCAACATCAGCATTATACACCTCCCAGTAAAGAGGAGGAAGAAATCGCTGTAATACTTCTCCAAGTAAATTTCTCAAGGTATCAACAATTCATCACACTCTACTCAGCCTTGTGAAGCTTTACACCCTGCAGAGCATCAAAGGGTAGATACAAGGAATGTGTGTTTTCTTTCTTTCTTTAATTATTTTTTATCATTTGTTGTTTACAACAGATTTAATTCTACATTGTTAATGGATTTTCTTTTGTATTGATTGGGTAGTTCAATGTGTTGGTGTTGTCATAAGAGCATGAACAATAAAGGTTGTGTTTTGCTTCCATGGATAAAAACTTTAATTAGACTAACAATAAGTTCTCAATTTTGCCCACAATACCATGAGCATCACAACACCACCAATACTCTGAAAGCAGAGCCTACTGCTGTATACAAAGAAGGCATCCCTAATCCAATTGTTTAGAGGACCAAAACAGTCTAGCTCACTACCTGGAACTGTGTGAAGGAGTTTCCAGGCAACCACAGATTATTCAGATAATATTTATAGCTGTTTAGGAAAGGTCCATAAAACTTGGATCCCAGGCTGTGTATCCAGCTTCTTGATTCATCAAACCACATTGGAAAGGTTTGCAAAAATACAGGGGAAAAATCCTGGGTTTAACAGAGTTAAATAGCTGATAATTCAGTATCATTTGAGTGGTTAGGCCATGCCCATAAGCTTTCCTCAAGTAAAACTGATTAACATCACAGCCTGTAGATAGTCTGGGCATAAATGTTAGATTCAGTGACAAATTAAAGAACAACTTTTTACACTGAGGATATACTGGTGTAAAATGTTCTAAACTTAACATTGTGGCTTTTGGCATTAAGTCTACACTTTCTTAAATCTATGTAATTCACGACTTTTTATAGCTTCATAGCTATTTGTCTCACCAGGATTCCTGGTGTTCTTCAGCAATAAATTATACACTGGCTTATTAAACTGATCCATTTTTTGATTGTTTTTTTTTATCCCAAACATTTCATGAAATAACCTCTCAATAAGATGAGTAGTTCCATAATGGACATTTCACAAGGATTACAGAATCACAGAATCACAGAACTGTAGGGGTTGGAAGGGACCTCAGGGATCATTGAGTCCAACCCCCCTGCCAAAGCAGGTTCCCTACACCAGGTCGCACAAGTA
>JAOWBP010051649.1:0-14974 GCA_028571105.1 Tragopan temminckii | reverse complement strand
CCAGCACCTCACCACTCCCACAGCAAAGAACTTCCCCCTGACATCCAACCTCAATCTTCCCTCCTTCAACTTAAAACCATTTCCCCTGTCCTGCTGTTATCAACTCTTTCAAAGAAATTTCTGTGGAGGAATGAAAAGTAGAGCAATGTCTCTCATCAGAGGAGGGGAGGGTGATGCTGCAGGCTGGAGGCCGGGCTGCCTTGGAAGGAGCAGAATGAAGGGCACGAACCTTACCCTTACCCTGCTCCCCTTACCACACCCATCAAAGCCCCATTTTCCACTGTCTTAGCAGCTGACAGCTGAAGACATAAGCTTTGTCTCCTTTGAATTAATGCTGTGGTGAAACTCTTCTGAAACAGCACAGCAAAAATCACATCCACACTTCACTAACACCTACACACCCTCAATATTGAGAGCAACTGCCTCGTGTTTGCAAAAGTTCTGGGAGTGTTTGAAGTGCTGAATGCTGCCGTTCTGTGCCATTCGCTCTTCCCTCTCCTCCCACAGATGTGTTGTCTGTCTCAGTGTGATGCTGTACTGACAGACAGAGAGGAGCAGCACAGCTGCTCTGAGTTTGCAGCTTGGGGTCAGATCTCACCCTTCACCTGTTAGGCTCCTTTGTTACATCAACACAAGAGAGAAAGTTTCAGCATAAGGCACAAAAATCTTCACAGCTTTCAGCTGAAATGTAACATAAGAACAAAGCACACATTTCTCATTATGTATTTATTTTTATTTTCCCCTTCTTCATCATTTCTATCTGAAAGGGAAAAAAAATCATGGGATGTTATTAAAAATACTTAGAGCTTGCCATTATCTCAAGTTGAAATGACACTCCCGACAGCTGCCTTAATGCACGCTGCCAGCTCCTGTCACATAGCTCGCAGTGTTGGTACTTAGGAACACAGAGAGGAAGGTCATCAAAAAGTTGATATATTCAGATGAAGTATTGGCCAAACAAGATTGCTCGGAGCCACTCAGCCCAGCTGCTCTGATTGTGCAGAGTGGTGCTTCAGGGCACAGAGGCTGAAGGCAGAGCTTTATGGGAAGGAACAGCTCTGCCCAAGTCCCAGAACTGTTCTTTCACCTCCCCGGTGCAGGACTCATGTGGGAGGTGCCAGCCGTGCCCAGGGCTGGTTGTGCTGTGCTCCTCTGGTGCCCAAAACTGTGCAAAGCTTGGGGGTTGTGGATGCCACGTTTCCCCCTTTGCTTTGCCTTGCTAGAATGTGGGGAACAAAAGCTGAAGCAGGAGGGGGATGGATGCTGCTGCAGGAGGGGGCATTGCTGCCATTGGTGCAGCAGCTGCTGTGCCCAGAGGGTCACCCACCTGTTTGTGTCAGAGCAGGTGAGGCAGTATTGTGCCTAATTGAGGTGCACTGCTTTAAAAAATGAGGCCTTCTATTGTTCTGAACTCAAAGTGTGCATCAAAGTCATAACATGCTGGCAGCAAAGCGAGGCTGTGGATGCTGCTAAATGAGGTGAGGAAAGGAATCAAAGCCCACTGATGATCAGATGTGTCTTTGCCAACCTAAACCACTCTATGACTCTGATGGCTGCCAGCTGGGATGGTGGCAATCCTCTCAATCCTCTCCAGGTGCAGCTGCGTGCACCCCAGCAGGATGCATGGTGTTACCACTCAGTCACCCAGAACTCATTTCCCTGAGCCCCCACCTCCCGTGCCTCCTGCTCCCCAGCACCTGCCCTGCTCTCAGCTTGTGGCAGAGCTGCTGTGCCCTGCTGGCACGGAGGGGAGGTTGCTGCTGCAGCACTTCCTTCTGACTCATTCTTTTGTTCTTCTCTTGTGATGTCCTCAGTTGGTTCTCCTGCTCTGCAGGAAGACCAACAATGATGAGCTTGCTTTAGAAAGCTCCAAAGAGTGGATGTTGAACCATGTTCGTTGGGGTTTGGTCATGAGAGGTACCAAGAGGAATTTGGGGGAAGCATCCTGCATTTAGGGAGAGCCAGGAACTGTGTGCTGTAAGCACAGCTGTCCAGCCTGGTGCAGAAGTTTGAGGTTCTTTGCCATGTCCTGTGCCTCCAGCAGCAGCTTCAAGTACTCTGGGAACTCCTTTTTGTGGCTGAAGCTGAGCTCTGCTTTGCTCACTGTCCCAAGGGGAGATGGCTCCTGCCTGCACAGCTCACGGCTAAGACTAAAAGGTGAAGGTTTTTGTTCTTTTTTTTTTTTTTTTTTTTTTTTTTACTTCAGCTGTGGTTCCTCTTTGAATAGAAGAGAAACAAAGATCAGCTTTGCCCCAGAATGTCTGTTTCTTCCTGGAAGGACTTTAATCTGTTTTACTCTTTGCAGTTTTGCAGTCTGACTGTTGACATGGTCACTACTCTAAGTATGATTTTTCCTTTCCTTAATTTGCTGAAACTCTTTGGGCTTTAACAGCAGCTCCTGAAGCAAAGTACCTAGCAACGTGCACTGCTTTATATTCTCACTCTAGGAAACTCACAATGAGATGTGCTCAGCTCTGCAGTAATTACTGTATGCGTGTGTATAAATGTCAGTTCCACTTTCTTCGTGGCGCCAAATTTCTTATATGAACTGAATCTTCTTCTTTCTTCCTGGTCTATTAAAACATTTCTCCCTCCTTGTTATCATAGCCTCTTTGTGGCTACCTGAGGAGATGCCCCCAGTAAGTCAATGCAGAGCGAGGTGTTCACCTTTCATGTGGAGCCCCACCATTCTCATATTAGGGCATCCTGACCCCAGGTTTACTTTTCCTTTCTTAATGTATTTTGCTGCTTTACAAATATGGTGGCAATGCTCAGCCACAGCCTGAAGCAGTGATGGAGCACCTGGGGGGAAGGCAGGGCCAGCACGGGGGAGCTCAGGTGCGTGTAATGTACTGAGTGATGGAAGGGATGGAGCCAGGATCCACCCCTGCCCAGCCCTCATTTAAGGGTTGGCAGTGGAGGTGAGGGCATCTCACTGGGGATCTCTGCTTACCTGAGGCTTTCTAAAGGTAAGCAGACCTTTTCCCTTTGTTTCTGTATCCACAGCTGCAGCATTTGGGCTTGTTCTCATTTGCTGTAGCCAAAGGCTACCCTGTTATTACTGCTATACCTTCCATCACGTTATCTAGTTACAACAAATCTTTATATTTCAGAAATAAGGTAATGGTCTGAGGCAATGCTAAGCTGAGTTGTCAATGGGGCCCTCAACCTTCTGAGTAAATGGGAAGTCTAAAAGATGAGCACTGGCTGTGAATTTTAAAAGCCACTCTGGCACCTCAATAGCCACTTTTCTAATGAAGTATAGTGTAGAAAAGGGTCTCAGAGTGTCTGGAGAGCCTCCCGAGAAGGCAGAAAAGAGGGTTTCCAGGAAGAAGGAATAAAGAGTTTATAAGAAGCAGAGCTGTTCTAAATAAGCATGCTTGTTCATGTGAGCTGAGACAATATTAAGGTGGCAAGAAGCCCATGAGGAATAAATAGAAATGATGCTGTGAGTCACCAGCGTTCCTTTACTGCTCACATCACAGCGGGAGCAGAACATCTGGGCAGCGTTGTTCAGTGGGAGGCTGAGCAGCTGCCAGGCAGGGCTGAAAGGCGCTTCTGAGTGCTTCCAACCCGGGCACAGGATCCTCCCCGTGCTCCAAATCCACCTTAGAGCAGCACTGGTCTCTTCAGTTCCACAAAATGTAGCACTGTTTTAGAGAGCACAGCTGACCCTTCTGCACCCTTGAAAATGGGGGTGTGCCTGTGTATGTATATGTGTTTATATGTGCATAGGTGTGCAAGCCTCATTTGAAATACAATACCCTCATAGATAGTGTGTATGAGGGGCAGACTTCCCCAGGGTTTCAGGGACCAGCCATTAGATCACAAACAAATTTGGTTGAGGATCTTGTACGGGATTGGATCACATTTTGGCAGCTGTTGCAGTTACCGCCCTTCCATGATGCCTTGCAAGTGAGAATAAATAATCAGCAGTGTGTCTGGGACATTTTTCTGCACAGAATTACCCAGAGGCTCTCCAATGGCATCACCAAAATAAATCACCTCTCTCCAAAATGGATGATCAGATTTTTTTTTTCAATTGTCCAAAACGTGAAATCCAAACCAGGTGCAAGGAGCTTTTCTGTTCCTCAGCAGCTTTGCCTGCTGCCATGGCCAATTTAACTGCCACCCTCCCTCAGCACATCTCTGTTGAAAGTACTGCAGGTACAGAGTTGTGGCCAAAATGCAGAGCTCAGTTAAGTGGTGAAGGAGTGAATTACTGATAAAACAGCAAAAGTCAATGAAAAGAAGTGTAGTTCATATGAAAACAGAACTTGTGTGACAATCAGTAAGCTGGACAAATGTTACCCAGATTTGGAACTGCTTTTGGCACAGATCCTGTCCCACTCCCTCTTCCAAAATCAGGCAAGCTCAAAGGCAGGCAGAGGTTTGGCTGTCTCCTAAGGATTTCAGGTCTGGAAGCCTCACAAGCACTTATGTGCTACACTCCATTACTTGGGGTGACCTTCCTGTGATGGCCTCTGCCTCTGCACATGACTGTTGGCACCTCAGCACTTTTGGTCTCTTCTACCCTGTCCCTCTTTTCTCTCTGGGTGAGGCTGTCAGTAGTCCCAGGAACAAAGCTATGGGGGGAGGAGGATGCAGTGTTCCTTTGCCATGATTAATGGGCAGTGTTCTTGGAGCTAATGAGAATGTTGTCTTTAAAACAACATTCATCAAAGGAAAGAGCTTGTTGGTCGGTGATTTATGAGGGAGAGTGACTACCCTCCCTCTGTAGGCTGCTAATCCTGAACTGACTCACTGACTAAAATTGTTTAAGCCATGATATTCCTGAAGTATTACATTTCAGACCAAGGCTTAAAGGGCGAGGAGCGTAACTGCCTGCCGCCCTTCTGCACGTGCCTCCATCCGTCTTCAGGGAGTACTGGGGCAGCAGGAGCACACCCCAAAAGATCCAGTGATCACAGATGCCTTTCTGGTTGCTTCCAATAATGCTAGTTTCTCCCATGTTTTCCACTTTGCTTTGCAAAGAGGTAGTATGCTTAGCAGGTTGGTAATTTGAATGAGGACAAAGGGAGGTTCCTCCCACCAGAGTATGCTCGGGGCTCGATCAGGTGAGATCCCACCGGGCACGTGAGCATCTGCAGGCAGAGCTGACGCCGTCCTTGTGCCTCTGTTTGTCCTAAGAGCGTGCCATTAAATCCTTCTCCCGGCACGGTGGGGGGGGGGCAGTTCTCTGCGGGATGATCTCCTTCTGACCCCGGTGGGCTTTGTGCTGCGTGCTTCACTTCCCTGGAGAGGGCTCTTCAGCATCTACCCACGCAGGGACACCGCGTCTGAGACACAGGCCCTCCAGAGGAATGCTCTTCTGCTTCGTGGAGACTGAAAATCATCCCAAAGAACTCCAGGCGCTCCGCGGGCTGCTCGAGCGCTGCCGGCTCCCCTCTCGTCCTCCGCTCGGTGTCACCTCCCCGCCATGGCCGCCAGGTGGCGCTGCGGGCCGCACCGAGGTCGCTGTGGAGGCGCTGCCCTGCGGTCTGCTCACCTGGCTGGCGAGGACGGGCAACGGAGGGCTCTGCTTCCCTCTGCCTCTACGGGCTGAAGGTACAGGCCTTCCCTTCACTGCGCTCCCGAGGCAGAGCCTAGAGCGGCTCAGGGTCTTCAGTTAACTACAAGACATCTCAAGTTCTTCGCCAGTGGGTAGGTGTGGGACCCAGAAAAGCACTCGTGTTTTCTGGGCCTGTTTCAGGCGTGGGCCAGGAATGTGACCGCAGCCCAGCCTGTCCCTCACCAGCGAGTGCTGAGTACCGGAGAAGTGTCATGAATTCCACTCAGCCTTCAGTCAGTTGATCAAATGAAGTCATACCTCGTGCTGCAAGGAAGTTCTGTTAATGGATACATTTCTTGGAACAATAAATGCACATCAAAAAGACAGTGCAAAATTCATTAGAGAAACCCAAACTCAAATGAGAAACAGGGAAGGAAAGAAGTGACTTTGTTGTGAAATGTGACAGTTTGCTTCAAATCTGAATTAATACTGATGTGATGTTTATATCAGAGAAGCGCGTGCCCTAACCTGCTGCATGCACTCTGCTTTGTCTTATGGTTGCATCTGAAGACTACAGCATCCTATGGGTACGAATCAAAGTGTTGTACAAACAGTTTTTCAGGGCTATTGTGCTTTGCTGACTGAGCTTGTGCAGATCTTCAGAAATACCCTTACTGACACCTCCTCAATCTGGGTTCTGCCTTTTGGCAATCCGGACTTCCATGAGTTGATATGAGTTTCCAGTATATGCAGCATCCAGCACAGATACGCGCTGACTGCAGAGAGGCAGCACTTGTTTGTTCCAGCATCAAGCACAGTCGGCACGCTCTGTGCGACTCGGCCCTGTGACAGCTGGGGCACAGCGAACTGCTCCTATTTGTCCAACACGTCACTCAGCAAAAATAAAAACAGCTGAGAAAGCTCCACTTCTGGGAAGCCGGCAGATACCGCCTCTGCATGTCAGAGCCGTGCTGGTGTTGGGGAACGACGTTATCACTGCACCTCGGTGTGCTGCTCAGTGCTCACAGCTGCTCCCCGGGCACACAAAGCCCTGATGAGGGCAGAGCTGTGTGGGTACCGGCTGGTTCCACACCAGAGATGTGGGAGGTGGAGCCCCACGGCATGGCTGAACAGAAAACGGTGTCTTCAAGCTGATGGAAGGCTGCATTCATTTCAGACATTACTGTGGGTCTGCCTGGCAGAAGAGGGAGGGAAGGAAGAGTTCTCTTACTGCTATAACACTCGAACAGCCCCAGAATTTGTTTTAAAAGGTTGTGTGGAATATAGAAGGTGAGATGTGAGCACAGTGCAGCATGGAACTCTACTGGTTGCACGGAGAAGGATGGGATGCAGGTGGATGGACCTGCAGCTCGTACTCTCTCGTTGTCTGGTTCTACCTCTGTACCTTCAGCAAATCATTGAATTTCTCAGCTCTCCCCTTCCCATAAACTGAAGTTAATGGTAGAAATGCCTCTGTTTCACAAGAGTGCTGGATATGAATTAACACGTGCTGAATAATGAGACAGAAGACACGATGTTAGGATGAGATAAAATTGCTGCAGAGGCAACACATTTTTTAAATTGCTGCGATCTCAGGAGTGAAATAGCTGGGCATGATGGGTCTAGACTGGGGAATACGAATTAGATGTCAGAGACATCTGGGAGTTCATGTGATCTGGACTGGAATAGCTGGAGCAGCAAGAGCATGGGTTTGTCTTCAGGGTACAGAAAAGTGTTCATTCTTT
Organism: Tragopan temminckii; assembly: GCA_028571105.1. Taxonomy (NCBI): domain Eukaryota; kingdom Metazoa; phylum Chordata; class Aves; order Galliformes; family Phasianidae; genus Tragopan; species Tragopan temminckii. Next base: position 7,717 of record JAOWBP010051649.1, on the reverse strand, counting down.
CACTGTAAATGGAAAGGAGATCCTCAAGTTAATGATCCTAGTGATGAGCGGGTTTTGTCCTTTCTTTTTGAATTGGCAAATTTAAAATTAAACCCCATGACCTTAAGCTAAAAATTCATAGCAGATGAATGTGAGCTCTCGTGCTTTCTGCCCTCCAGTCACAGCGTGGGTTGCCTGGTCCAATATTTATTCCATCGTTGGGATACACACAGCACCGGAGTGGGGATGATAAATGAGCAGTTCGTACTGTTGGACTGGATTTGGAGTTTGCCAATCATTCCAAAATAGTTCCTGAGTTAGTCTATCGCTAATCACCCACTTTCACCATAATTGGGAGGCCAAGAAGTTCTCGCAGGCAGCACACGAGACATAGAGGGGAAAATGATTAAAACAAAGCCAAAAATACCACCGCATTGGAGTCATGAGTCAGATGCCGACCTTTCACGTAAACGCCGCGGAGAGGCTGAGATCGGACGGCACCGCGGGGCTCCCGGTGAAAGGGAGGGGCGGGGGAACATCGAGCTCTGCGCAGGAGGGGACGGGGCGGTGACAGCGGCACGGGGGGGCGGAACGGGCTGCTCTCCGCAGGTCCGCAGCTTCGTGCGGTGTCGGCACGCAGCAGCGTTTTGAAAACTTTAAGCTTCCATCGGTCGGGCTGTTACGGCCTCGCTTCATACGGAACCCGCAGCTCTCTGTGAAAGTGACTGCGAGTGACCGGATTTCGGAGATCTCACGCACTCTGAGACTCCCTGCGAACCTCCGAGCTGGCGCCAGGGCGGCAGAAGTAACAAAACGCTTCTTACGTCCACTTGGGCTTTTCTCCCAGTTTTGGCTCTGGGTGCAAAGTCGGAACAAACTCCACTTCACGGCTCGGGCCGTAGGGAGCGCAGCACGGAGCGCGGCACCGCCCGCTCGGCGGCACGGAGATAACCCTGACCAACCCTGCACGGCTCGGCCTGGCCTCTCCTTTGTGCCCCCGTGTTCCACACCAGCGGCCGCCATCCGAGCGTGCGGCCGGAGCCGTGCCGTGCCGTGCCGTGCCGTGGCTTTGGCCGCGCTGTCCCTGCAGCTGTGCGCGGAGCCCCGCACCGCCGCTGCAGAGCGCTGCTCCCGAGGCAGACGGGGGAGGAGATTCCAATCGCGTTAATCAGCCGGGTGCCGACCTTACCCTTCTGCTGTAGGAAAACATTTCCTTTCGCTCTCTTTAAAAGATAACAAACAGTTCCGTCCTTCAGTCCCTGCCAGATCCTCCGCAGGGGCAGAGAAGAAAGGCCCCGTCCCACGCGGAGCAGAACACCGCGCACGGAGCAGCACCAGAGCCGAGCCGTGCCAGCTGTCTCGGCACACCGCGGCCCGACGCTGCCATCCACCCCTCGGCCTGCTGATCCCGGGCACTGGCAGATCGGTGCGCGGAGCCTCCAGAGCCGAGCAGACGCAACAGCAGCGTCCCTTTGCAAGGAATGGGCTCTGCGCGAAGGGCAGCGGTGCGATCAGGCGGCGATGTGGCACCGGCGGCACTCGGTGCGCTGCTGCCCTGCGGCTGTGGGGACGCTCTGTGCAGCTCAGCGGTCAGCAACAACTAACCACGAGCTGGGAGATGAAAAGGGAAGTTAGAAAATGGTCTCGATATTTGGTTTCCAAGTTCAGAGTCACCCACTGGGGTCTGCTGGTGTTTGGCTATGGATGTTTCACGGGATCACAATTTTCTCCCTCCCAGGCAGAAATTACTCAGCCAGATAAAACAAGCAAAAGATACCGGTTGTGCTGATTCACGAGGAAAAAATTTCCCTTCTATTTTAGCAGCATTCCAACAGGAAACTGCAGGGCAGTTTGCCACAGGCATAGAAAATGGGACAGGTTACACGTTATCCAAGAATTCCTGGGTGCCCATTAAGTCCTTCATGGCCTGAAGTCTGTAAGTCTGTCTACACTGCACAACGTGAAGTAAGGAGAGTTATCCCGTTCTTTAAGGAGCTTCAGTAGCAGGAGGAGTTTAAAGAGGGCAGCCTGGGGCTCAGTGGAGTCTGATTTACACCTCTGGAAATGGGTTCTCATTATACCATGCAGTGGCTGTTTTTCACAGTGATGCAGCTGAAAGTTCTAGTCCCCACATCTCAAAGTGCTCTGGCATTTCAGTAGGAATTAAACCTCCAGTTTGCACTTGAAGGCCTAGTCTGCTCCCCATGTAAGGATAACAGCTTATTCTCATCTGCTTTCTGAAACCATGAAGTAGTTTCTCCCTCCCATGAATCTTTCCATGCTGTCTCACCCCTCTGCTGGTGACGAGGCTGTGCCTCAGTTCTGACTCCTCTGAGCACAGCAGCTGCACTGTGGGAGTTCTGTGCTGTGGGGTTCTGCTGCAGTGCCCAGAGCCGCCCTTTGTGCCTCTGCTATCCTCAGCAGTTATTGCAGTAAATGGTCTGCATTGCTCAGAAAGAAGGTGCTGTGTAGTGATGCTTGAGAGCACTGTTTCTGAACTCATGAGAGTTCAGCCCTTCAGGTGTTACTCTCAGCTGCACTCACAAGGAGAGAGCCCCACATTCCCTGGGGCCCTCTGCTGTATCCAGAGCTGTGTCTGGAGATGCTGCTGCCTTGGAACTCCCTGGAGCCTTGGCACATCTTTCTGACAATGAGCTGCTCCTTGCATGTGGGGAGGCTGTCAATTTATAATCACTTTAAATGCAGGCAAAGCAGCGTATTGACCTCTCTTTGTTCACAGCCCCATGTAGCTGTAACAGACTCTTCTGCACCATTTTCTCTTTTGAGATAGATAAATACTATTCCTGAATCAGAATGGGAGAGCTTAGACTGCAAAAATAAGCAGAGGACAATAGCCCAGAAGTTTTTCTGTGCTCCTGTTTGAGGTCTCCAGTGTTGACAAGAGATGACTTTCCCTAACAGAAGGATTTTAGTGTTCAATTCCTTAGCTCAGTGTAGGACAGTGCTGGGTGCTCCTCCTCCTCAGCTGCAGCAGTGACCACAGCAACCCAGCTTTTCACTTAGATTATACTCTGTTCATTAACACAACCAAACTGAATAGAACAAAGAAAATTGCTCGCCAGGCCCTGCATTTGGCAATACATTTTCTGTATGAAAAGGAAAGACCTCTTTAGTTTTAATTGTTCATACTCTTAAGCTAACAAAGAGAACAAAGTAAAGAGAGGTTCATGGCATTTCTCCTCTGAGGCCACCCATGCACCTGCAGGAAAGATTCGGCTTCTGCGCTTGCCAGGCTAATTGGTGCAGCAGAAAACACAGAACATTAACATGCATTTAAATTCCAGGCTCAGCGTAGTCATAAAAAAGAAAATATGTTTGAAAGATGAATCCACCTGATCCCAGGCCACTTGATAGTAAATGCGTCAGATGAGAGAGAGGAAAGCAGAGGGGACTTTATTTGTGTTGGGTTTCCTAACTGAGGTGTCAGCTGGGGCAGGGTTGAAAACTGGAAGGAGAATAGGTGGGACCTGAGCTTTGGGTTGGCCAAGATCTGCATGCACAGATTAATCCAGGAGGAGCACTGGGGGGGCAGGAGGAGATCCAGGGGACGGATCCCCTTAACAAAGTTTTCCCTGCACAGCTGCAGCTCTGTAGCCTCGGACCAGCAAGGTGCTTGCAGACAGACTTGTGTTCAGGGCTTGTGTTCAGGACTGAAGGGAGAATGAGCAGTGAGCCTTCCACCACAGGCAGCAGGGCTCTGTGTGGGTGCAGGAAGAAGTGCGCTGCTCACTGTCACTCGTGGTCTCATGATGAACTCGGGTGTTTCCCACTTATGTTACTGTATTTTCACACACTGTGCTTCAAAAAGTAAAATGTGCTCCTGTAGATGGAGAAGTAAATGTATTTGGTAACTGTACACCACACACAAAAAGTTGCTGATCTTTTCCATTTCCGTTAGCTGTGAGTTTTCTGTTAAGGCAAAGTTGGATTTGGTTTCTTTTTCCATCCTGTATTCCAACACCTGTTATAAAGGACTCAAACAGGGGAATAAGGGCTGTGAAAGGCTTGGAGGCTGTGGGAGCCACAGCTTTACTCCTGCAAAGGAAAACGTCAGAAAGCGCAGGGCTCTGCTCCTCCCATCCCCAGGGCTGAGGGCTGCGGTGTGCTGCTGTGCCCTGAGCTGCCCTGGGCACAAAGGTGCTGGCGGGAGTCGCTGCTCTCATTGCTCTCTGCTGCCTTCATTCTGCACGGAAATCGTGCGGCCAGCTGTCAGGTGGGGACAGAATGCACTGTTGATGGCAGTCTGTGTGATTGTGATGGATAAAAAGGACAAAAAAAGAGGCTCAAATCCAGCCTCAGCAGCTTCAGTAGACAATATCCACGGGCTAGGAAGAGGGCAGATTTACGATGTCATATTGGCATTCTTTGTTCTGTCACCCAAACCTCTCCGAGTTCAAGGACTATCAAACCCATTTTAATGCCTTTCTTTTCCAGCCACTCTGAAGTTCCATTATTAGCCCCTATTACATACCTGATGTTTGTAGTTTGAATAATAAGGTCTAAATTGTAACTGTCCACAGAACATCAAATGCAATTGCAATTGCACTGTTGTCTTCTTCTTGTTTCTCCCATTGAAGCCATTCTTATGAATTTTATCCCTCCATCCACAGGCTTATGACAAGTATCCATGCTGTTTGAAATGTATGCTAATGGCAGACTTTAACCTGAAATAGTGTACATGAAAGTAGTGCTCCCATTTACATGGTCGCTGATGCTGGACTGCACTCTGATCCAGGGGAAACTGAACCTGACTGTCACCGATGTTCAGACTGCAGTTCTGCTGCCTGAGTTTGGGTTGGAATTCAGACAGCAAAGGAACTTAGTTAGGTAATAAGTTCTGTTTCAGATTTGAGTCATCTGCTGCTCAGCATTCCTTATCTTTAGCCCAGGTTGGCACAGCTCCACTCAGCTCCATGGAGGGAGGCTCACAGCCGTGGCACGAGAGCTGAGCTCTGAGGGCACGGGGCTGATGGGAGCAGGCTGGTGCAGTTCAGAAGTTATGAATTCAGTCCTTGGCTGCCCTGTGTGCACCCGAGCTGGCTTTACATGCATCACATGAGGGAAAGGGGAGCAGCTGCACACACTGAGCAGTTCCTGTGGGTGCCGTGCATGGCAAATGGTATTGCAGGGCATCAGCTTCACCTTCTGTACATCAAAACATAATAATGGTAATAAACCTCAACATCTGAGAAGCTTTCTTGTGGCTCCGAAGTTACAATGCCTCTGGTTTCATGTCTGTGCATCATCTCTGCATTTCTCCAGAGAGCTCCCAACCCATCAGGAGACAAAATAACCTTCTGGCATTTAACAGTAAGACACCCAAAGGAAAAATACTGAACGCCTTTAACATCTTCAGCTGCAAAGCCTCCCCAAACACATGGGCAACTTGCATTTTGCTGAAGGAAAATAACACAGAAAACCCCGAACAATTTTCTTCCACAGCTCAGGCGCTGCTCTCCCAGCACACCTGGACAGCTGAGGATGGATGTGGGGGAACTGCCATGCAGACACAGCGGGCAGGGCCCAGATCTGCTGCACCATCTGCTGGGTGGGAGCCTGGAAGCCACGGCACAGCACTTGTCATTGGTGTGAGTTGTGTTAAAACAGCCTGATTTCAGCTAAATGCTTCAGGCTGTGCCTTCGGGAGCACAGCGGGCTGCCTCCCATCTCTGCTCACCTGTCTGCATGCAGGAACCAAACACAGCTGAGGGTCAGTGGGGATTATTGTGAAAGGAATATAGGATGCAGGGGTGGGACTGCACTGAGTTTCATTCTGAGTGTTTCAAGAGGCTCTAATGCATATCTGTAAATAAATCCTTTGTATCTGAAGAAAGATAACGTGTCTGAGATCCTGCTGAGGATCTGATTAAGCTCATTGCTCTCATTTCTGAATGTGCTGGCAGTATAAAGCCAACAACATTACATTGGGCAAGACATGAAGCACACACAGGCTTATGGACAGGATAAGGCAAGGGCTCTTCAGATGCAAGGAATCTCATAGTCCTGACAAAAATGACTTCAGAGGAAAAAAAAAGAAAAAGCAGAGGCCTACAAGATCACTTGCTGTGCAGAATGTCCTTACATGCCTCGGGCAAGAAGGTACAGTAAATACAGACTTCACCCATCTCCTGCTGAAAGCAACCAGAGGTTTGTTGCAGGTTTGGGGTGGGCATCACTTAGACACCAGGAAACATCCATCCCATGTATGTCTTTTCCCTCTGATGGGAGGAATTCCCATTTCAGAGCAGTGCCTCTGCTATTTACTGCAAAGATTTTCGCTGGTTTCCCAAAAGCCTCTGGCAGATGCAGCACCAGCTGCACCAGGTGCCCAAACTGCAAAAGTGTGCAACTGTGAAAAGGTCCATCACTGTTTACGTGCTTTGAGAGAGGTTATGTGGCTGTGGCCAACTCCAACCACACGTAACACAGAACACCCGACTCTGGGAAGGAGACATGGGCTGGGTTCCCCTGTGCAGAGGAAAGTGGCTGCAGACAGAGCAATAGCACAGAGGAGATGGGAGGAGGACAGAATCCAAAAACTTTCCTCTTTTTAATAAGGTGTGAGCTGCACATGGTGGAAATTGACAATGACTACAATCTTCAGTTCAAACACGTATCTTCCAGTATCTATGTCTGAGACCAAAATCACCTTTGTTTCTTGTGAGGCTGTCTCTGTATCTGCCAAGAGGGATTCAGGCATGGGAAGAGTGCTTATTTAGGAAGAATCCATCAGGGCTGAAATTCCACTAAAAGCCTCACTTCAAGATTTCAGGCTTGGAGATCATTGTGATTTTTGTTCTCTCTGTTATTGCATTACCCTCCTACATGCAGATGCTCTGTGCCCCAGGGATGCTGCAGGGCTCCGTGCCCACAGGGCGCCGCGGGGCTCCATGCACCTGGGACGGATCCAGAGCCCCGTGAAATGCACAGAGATCTCCACTGAGCCTCCAGTCGGCCTTCACAGCACTGCCCTGTCAGAAAGGTGCCGTAGGCACTGACTTTCTTCACCTGTTGTTCTGGGAATTAATCTGTGGCAATCAGACTCCATCCTCTGCATCAGAGGTGTGTGTGTGGGCAGCCCACACAGATGGGTGGCCAGTGTGTCCTTCCTGCTCCTGCTGACGACTTTTGAGATCATCCAAATGTCTCAGAGCAAGAAGAAAAGAATTCTGTTCTTTTTTTTCACAAGAACTGGTAAACAGCCTGTATCCAAAGAGATGTGACAATTTCACTGCATGCACTGAGCACCCTGTCTGCTTTATTCCACCCTTTAACAATGAGAGGATGAAGTTTGTGGACCATGAGGGCTGCTGCAAAAAAAATGGCTCCTATGTTATTATGGTGGCTCATGAGGTCAGAGGTGGACGTTGGTGAGATGGCAGCAGAAGCTGAACCTTCCCATCGATATTCCATCACATTTTGTTGCTGTGTGACTGATGGCAGCAGAAGGGTGGTCTGACAAAATGGTGTCTGTCACAGAAGTACATAGACGTGACATAGAAGTACACAGATGTGACACAATTGATGCTCGGCTGAACGTGAGCCAGCAGTGTGCCCGGGTGGCCAAGAAGGCCAGTAGCATCCTGGCTTGCATCAGGAACGGTGTTGCCAGCAGGAACAGGGCAGTGATTGTCTCCCTGTACTCAGATCTGGTGAGGCTGCACCTTGAGCACTGTGTCCAGTTTTGGGCCCCTCACTGCAAGAAAGACATTGAGGC
>JAOWBP010051648.1:0-14977 GCA_028571105.1 Tragopan temminckii | reverse complement strand
TCCCTTGTAGAAGGGAAGTTTAAGCCCACATAGCAGCAGGAGTCCAAAAGGAAATTTAGCTAACTTTATGCTGATTCAACAGGAATTAGAAAATTCTGCTTCCTGCCCTTTCTGAAATTTCATTTTCATTGCACCTTACTGAACAAGTAGGCTGAGATAAGAAGTGGAAAAAACCTACATTGTGTAGTACATTGTGAAACTGAGCACTTAACTGGGCTTGCAATAGACCAGAAAACTGATCATCTCTGAGCATAGGCAGAACCTTCTACCTACTTCCACTTCTATTCTACTTGAAGATCATACAGAATTTCTTTACACAGATTCTGTGATCTTCAATTTTCAGCAAGTAATTGCAAACAACAATTATACACAAAAAGCTTTTTATAATGATTCCTGTTGAGAGACAGTTGAGAGACAGAGCAGGGGAAATAGAAAAGAATACGTTTTGCACGTGAAGTCTGGTAACTAGCACTATCCTAGCAGACTTGAGCAGATCCTTCTTAAATAACACATTACAGCTTACAAAAGCAAAACTGCATGCCTACTGGGGGAAGAAAAAATTGAAGTTTGTAAAGGCTTATACAATGGTCTTTCGTATATAAATAGTATTTCCAAATTCATAGCATCATCTCAAATGATCAGTGGGAAAAAGAAAAACAAAAAGTCAGAGTACCTTTGAATCTCTCTCACAGGTCACCCCTGGCTAGTTTTGGTGATGATGCTTTTCTCTTCAGGCTAACTTGAAAGTTTTGTAAAGCACATTAGTCTACCCAGCCTAAGCAAAAATCAGATCTGTACAGTTTAAAATCACTAACTTCAAATTAAGCAGTGCTACCTTTTAGCTTCCCCTCTGATGCACTTCATCCAGGAAGCATTCAAAGAATCTTAAGGAATGGAGAACTACTTTACCAAATGTGAAGAAATGGAAATGTTCATCATCCACACAGCGAACTCCTTGAAATTTTCTCCTTGAAAATCACCTAGGCCAGGAAAGCATTGGTTTTCCATATCTCTCTGTCTGACATTCAATTCACAAAAGCTGCCTTTAGTCGATAAATAAATAAATAAACCCAGGGAATGCAGCCCAAGAAAGGAAACAGCAAAATAAACAGCATGCTCTTCACCTTCCAGCTTACCTTCCAAAGGCAGATAATTCCTTTAGAAAATCTTTAAGACAAAATCATTGATTCATTGTACTATATTAAGACCTTCCACATCTTTGAGGAAGTTCTGTCTATCTATAGACTTCCTGAGACCTTCACCTGCATATTGAACTCACATCTTCACTCTACTTTCATTAATTTTGAGTGAGGGCTTAAATGGGACTCAATTGTTTACTGAAAATCAAAGGCAACCAGTGATTTGCGCTCAAATCATCACACTTTAAATATTAAACAGCAATGCATTTGTTATTCTGTACTGTGTTATTGCTTAATCTATTTGAAAACACAAAAATTCAATCAAATATTCAACAAAAAATGTAATATAATTTACAATACTAAAGCTAGAATGTCTTGTATCAGTTGTAACTTTTAAGCTGAGAGATTGCTGTGATAGCATAACATGTATTCTCACTCCTGAATATTCAGAATCAGGCTACTTTAGGCCTTATTTATTAGGCCTTATTGTTCAGTGACACAGTAACACCAGAAGCATGTCAGAAGGCAGGAGAGGGCAGGAGGAGAGCAGAAAATCCAACGAAGTTATTTCCACAACAACAACAACTATGTCTTCCATGCCATTTTTGTTTGCTAGTTTCACAGTCACAGGCTGTCGGTACTTGTGTAGCATCAGATAAGAAAAATTAATATTACACTGCACTTGAAGAAATAGTTTTCAGGACAGCGATAGCGCTACTGTTACCAGTATAGTTACCTACTATACTGTCAAGAAGCCAGCACCCAGAGTGTCAAATTTAGAACTGGGAAATAGCATTTCAAAAAGCCTTCAAATACATTTATTACATGATATGCAATTTTTAGCTGAAAAAAAAAAATTGTCTAGACTTGAAGTCTAAGTTTTCAAGATTGAAATTAATTAGATGTTTAATACTTCTTCCCAGAAGTAGAAGACAATTATTCTGTGCATGAGTGCACTGCATGTACATTTATGGGTGTGTGCACATTCATATTTTATTTAGAATATGAACTTGCAGTGGAGTAGGTAAAGCTATGTATGGACTAATGTGACAGGTCCAAAAAGCTTCAAATATTCAAAGAAAAGAGCCTCTTGTGGAGCTGTCTATTAACTGTCAACTGAAAATCACATCAGAATTATCAGCATTATACTGTGGCCATTTCCTCGGTCTTCATTTCACTCACTAAAGAGCTCCATTGTGTTTACTACTACACACAATAAGGTACTTGAACCTAATTAGTGTATCTATATCTAAATACAGAAATATACATACTAACATATTTCTGCATCTAGACACATGTTTATACTTCAACCAGCTTCATGTTTGGAATTTTATTTAGAGTAAAACATGTATCTTTTAAAATTTACCTTATTATATCAGCTGTATGAAAGCTAATTCCTATTCAAATTCCTATTTCAAATTTTAAATTCCTTTTTCAAAAATAGAAAACAAGAAAGCTTCGTCATTATTATCTCTGATCCCTGGCTACTAACAGGCTCTGCAAAAGAAGGCATGTTAAAATTATCTTTACCCACAGTAAATACCCCATTATTTATTTTTATTAGGGATGTATTTATCAGTAAAGCTGTCAAGAATGACTCGATACATGCCAGAATCTTCAGAGCGCTGAATTGCTATGCAACTTCTAAATCTACAGTTTGCTATTATGCATTTTTGATGCTCTCTAAAGAACATTACTGGGAAAAAAATATATATATCTAACAGAACTTGTATAAATTCTGAAAAATCTTTCATTTATTTGCTATAGTGTTATTGTTCTATTAAAATCCCACATGGTAGAGCTCTTTAATCAACATACCGGCCTCCAAAAATTTAATTCCTTTTCTATCTTCTCCACAGTAAAGATAATTTCTTATCCATGCTTTCAAGGATCTATTTCAGGCACTATCAATCCTCCTAACCCCACAAGCTGTGTCACAATATATCTGTAAGGAAAAGCCAAAAGAAATACGCTATTTACCTGAGAGAATTGAAAGAAAAAAGAGTTCTGGGAGCAGCTCAGAAGCATGAGATGACAATAGCTCTCTTCAAGCTCCACTGCTCTACTGTAAAAAGGAATTGAGCCACAGCCCTGGTCCCAGGGACAATCAGTTAATGCCAACCTCAAACACCAGAAACGAGGATAACCTGGCATAACAGCAAACACTGCTGCTCATCACATGACAAACACAACAGGTGAATTTGGCCTAAACCACCCATAAGCCGAAGAACATTCAGAACATTCAGACTGGCTGCATTTCTATGTTTCAGATCTGGCATTGCCACACATCTGTTCCCACAATCTTATCTCCGACTCTTATTTGCTACAGTACATTTCATTCCATACCAACTGCCTTTTTTGTTCTTCTTTACAGCTATCAGCTTTGTATCTTCAGGTTTTTTTTTTTTAATACAATGCAATCCATTTTCCTCAGTATGCATACTAAAACAGTCTCCTTCAAAGCATTTTCAGTTGCCTTTCAGCACTGATCATGATTCGGATGCCAATAGCATTCCTCTCAATTGATACTTTATGTGCTCTCGTAATTCAGCACAGGTCCTCCAAGCAGCCACCTTAGAGGCTTTTATGTACAAGGCACACTAATCTACTGCTCAAATTCAGGGATAAAGACACCTGGCTTATTTCTCTATACACATATTCATTAGAGAAACATCAAGCAATTCTATTTTTTCTTCAGAACTAAATAAACCAGAAGTTGATACCAGCTATCTTCAAATATTACAAATTCAAAATACGATTTTTGACTACAGAAGTTCTCTACACCAAATTTTTGATGATTAAAATCTGAACTGAAAAAAAAAGTATCGCTGTTAATTCCAACAGTGAACACATTAGTTTCCTCTTGACTCAGAACACCTTGAGCTTCACATGTTAATAATTAATTAATTCAAGATTAACTAAAAATGTGAACAGATTATATAATGTCAGTGAAAGGTAAAAATAAAGGATTAGTATGCAGAACTTACTAATTTTTACTTGCATGGGAAGTTTACTGAAAGGTATTTCTGAAGCAAATTAAAAACAACAACAAAAACTTAGGTTCTGAAGGGTGGCAGATGTACATGGACAAACCTGCCAGAATTACTTGATAGTGCTGACAAGCAGTACTTACTGTGTCAACATATTGCCCAATTTCTATGAGGAAAAACAAACAAACGCAACCACAACCCAGGCAGCAAATATTACACTCATATGAAACTCATTTTATCAATGTAAATTTGAAGTAAACAGTTGCTTCCTACCAGAAAGTACAGTTTCAAGATTTCTTTGGCAATTTGTGAAGTATAAGAGCAACTGGCATTAATGCAGATCACAGCCTCATATGCATAGTTCAGCAGTTTGTACTAAAAAGAAAGTTTGTTTTGTTCTTATAGTACGACAACAACAATATAAATAAAAAAAACACAAGCTTTCTGAGTCTCTGAAATCAGACTGGTATTTCAGCTGGTGCTGAAATTAGTCTAAGTGTTTGCTTTCAGCTGAACAGGAAAATACAAGATCATGTTCAAAGAGAAGAAAGCACACTTCCAAATTTATATACTGACTAATACCTTATATTTTCAAAACCTTAATTGTAAAAATCAAATGAACTTTTCTTTAAAGCATTTATTTACTTTCTTCCCACCGTGATGACTAAATACCAGACAGACTGATCTGTGACAATTTCTAGTCGCAATAATAAGTACCTCCTTAATGAATAAACAACTTTATGTATCATGTTGACCAATGCACAGAAATAAGATCATATACTGTTGCTTGTCCTACTAAATCTACCCAAGTTTGTAACATCTTAAATGGTGATAAATAAAAGAGTTCTTGTAAACTGAAACATTCGACACTCCCAAAGGAAGGACAGGGCGCTATATCCACTCGCTTTTGCGCTAGAGCATTCTGTGCAACATGATAGCTTCACTAGGCATATTGTATCTGAAGTATAACCTTTCTCCCGACTTCAGAGCTAGAGACATTGCCCAGCAGTTTATCAAAAGACACTCCGCCTTAATTTAGGGTAACCAATAAAAAATTAGCAACTCTCCCTTTAAATAGAATGAAGCAGCAAAATGAAATATCAGGGCTGACTATAAGATACTCTCTTTGAATGGGACTAAAAAGTGCGCAGGAATGCATGTATCTTACTTCAACGATCTCTTCAAGTAATGAGTGGGGTTTGTCTTTTGTTTGTTTGCTTTGTTTCTGACACTAAGTGTCAAGCTAAACACTATTCATACAAAACTGATCTGTTACAAACGTTTGGGAGTTCATAGCTTACTGAGAAAGCTGGTACCTTAAAATAAAGCATACACGAATGATTTCACTGCATTTCAAAACAGGAAATTTTGATATATCGGAGACTAAAAAAGCTAGCCTGGCAGAAAAGAGTGATTCACTTCACCTTGTATAAATAAAACTGCAAGTGCATGCCCTGCTTCTTTCAACTTAAAATGGATTTCACACCATGACAGGTTTCGTTCTGCATTAAAATTGCAAATCTTCTGTGTGGCCCAGTTTCAGCTGCAATTGATCTGCTTTGTCGTCATAGATAAAAAAAAAAAACACTGAAGGGCACTGCAGCTTTAAATATTTCAGAGCTATGTAGCTAGTAAATAGACTCCATTGCAATATGGCTCTGAAGGTCGTGTCCTATTGTCTCTTTTCTCTGCAAATATTTTGAACAGCATAAATTAGTTTATTTTATACAATACCTCCCTGCCATTTCTAAATCACACCAATTGTATTGGGTATTTCCTTACTGGAAAGGACAGATACGCCACTCTTTCCATACACACCCACGCTGCTTCCAGACGTATTCAAAACGTCCACCATGAATATAACAGCACAGAGGGATACATCAGACATCCACAGCTTTTCCTATATATACCTTATATGAACAGATCCCCCTGTTAAATGCCCCAGCATAAAGACAAGTAGTTATTTCTATGGTGATAAAATAATCGACTGGATTTCAAGTTCAAAACCACCTTTGGTTAAAATTAACACGTCAGTTAGAATACTGAAGCAAGAAATTTTAATGTCTCCTACTTTTCTCATATGGGAAAACATGAAAAAAAAAAATAGAGTACCAATAGAACACAGTCTGCCAAACCTGCCTTTCATGTAGGAAGGCTACTACCTTTCTAATGCTACAAACAAACAAACAACAGCAACAAAAAGGTTAAGCCCAGTCATGTTTAAGAACAGATTATAAGAACAAGGAGACTGTTAACATTAAGCCAAAATTTGAAACCTCTGAGTACGCACTCCCTGGGACTAAGCTTATTTCTTTTATATAGGATGACTATTCAGTGCAGACACGAAGTATGGAGATGCCTCTCACGTAGAAAAGTAATGTGAAATACACCCCTGCAATAAAATACAACTGTGTGATAGCTGTCACTATGTAGAAGGTACATTTACCTGAAAAGGCAACAGATTGTTGCCATTGTCCGTCCTGAACGCGTTGTCTTCCATCCAGGATTTGGGGGTTAAGGGTGCAGCCCGTGGGAACTTCGGAGGGGCAATGACATTGCTGGAGAACGGTTTTTTAAGGGGTGAAATGGGATTGAGGGGGGAGGGTACGCCGACCCCCACTCCCACGCCGACCCCCACTCCAACTGCCCTTCGAGGGTCCCTACTAGCCTGCAGCCCACCCCAAGGGTTGGAAGGTGTACTCCAAGCTGCATTTTGATGGTTATTCCAGCTGGAGGAAGAAGAGGAGGATGCAGAGGAGGAAGACGGTTTGCTGGTCATGATGGGCTGATGGCTGTAAGCAGCATTTCTCTGGGCAAAAGGTGCCTGATTAGGGCTCACAGGTGACCTCCGCTGCTGCTGCTGCTGCTGAGCTTGCTGCTGCTGCTGCTGATGTTGGTGGTGTTGAGTCTGAGCTAGGCCAATTTGAGGAGAGAAAGTGCCACCAAATACAGGGTTGACATGGTGTGGAAAATTCTGGAAAAGCATTGTTCCATTGACCGGAGTAATCCCCTGGAAAAAGCTATCATCCACCGTGTTTGTGGTCCCCGTCGACCAGTTGCTGCCGAAGGAGGGAGACAAGGAGGTGCCGGCTGCAGGTTCTTGTTGAGGCTGGTGAAAGCTCAAGCCAGGCAAAATGGGAGACTCCATCTGCATCTTCTCCTTGCTATTTTGGGAAGGAGCCGATGTGCCGATACTAGTCACTGAGCTGTTGTCTTCTGGCTTGGGCGTCTCTGACGAGATGGGCGTAGAGGGGGCTTCTGCTGAGTTTGGATCTTGCTGCTGCTGCTGCCGCTGCTGCTGGGGCTGGGCTTTGCTTTTGTCCATCAGTAAATCATCCTGCATGGTTTGCGCAGCTGAAACAGTAGGGGAAAAAACCACAAAGACAGATTATTAGCATTGTCATTCATAGCACAAACGAGGCTGCTTTAATCACTTGCCGGTCAAAAATCTCCTCCTATTCGTAGTGCTATATGCTACAGCAAGTTGCAAGGCAAACCCGTAATCTACCCCCTCCCCCATTTAGGAATATGTAAGCTTTGATCATGCTAGATTGCCTTGAAAATATTTTTTAAGATGCTTCACCCTTTTTGATGCCTTGTTTCCCTTCAGTCTAAATGAGAGATGTGCTTATAGGGCAGAGATATACAGCAATTTCGCCACGTCTCTTTTCTCTTACACCGGAACTCAGAGCTCTCACCCTGCAATGAGAAACTGATTCTGGTTCCTGTTTTTCCAAGCACCCTCCTCCTCCTCCACCTCCTCCCCCTGGCTATTTGCATACGTCAATAAATACTGCTGCGTCCTTCAGCAAGGTTAAAGAGACACCAGTCTCCGCTCTTCTCCACCCCCTTTCCGATGAGGGCACCTTTAAAGGAGCCGGTACCCATTTCCCCAGCAAGCAGCCAGGCTCTCCGGCCGGCACCGCCGTTCTGGGCCGCGGGGACAGGGAGCGACCCTGCGGCTGGGCCGGCCGGCGGCACTGCGGGGCGCAGCGCTGCTTCGCCGCAAAGGCGTCCCGCTCTATTGCCTTCTCCAGAAAACCGTCCGTCATCTGTTCGTAGGGAAATATAAGGCCAAAAGGAGCAAATCGGGGAGGTGCTACTCGGCTGTAACGCTCCCGATGCTTTCACAGTGAAAAATTAAAATGAGGTTAAGCCGAATGTTCTAAGTAGGGACATGGCCATCTTTAGATATGCAAGACAAAGGCTAGCGATGGAATTTATTTGCTACATCGATACGTAAGCTTAAACTTTCAGAAGCGAATGTACACAGCATGACTGAGTCTTATACCTGATAGAAGAGGGAATTCATATGAAGGAGGGCAGGTACCGGAATTTGATCAATATTTTGAAGCACCATAATACTAATGCAGATGTAGACATCGTTGCATGGAACTAAAACAGGGTCCTCCACATGTCACAGACTTCTAATTTGATTATTATACACCTCAAAAGCATTTTGAATGAGCCAAAACCAGTTTCTCAATTAAAGTATGTAAAAGATGGTCATCACCAAATGCCTAAGTGCATTTCTATTGAGCTAATCACAACAACTTGGCCACATTGCTTTTAGGATTGCTGTTTCAACGTAACAAAGTAAAGTTCAGCCAAGCCAATTATCTGGTTAAGAAAGGTGTCAAAGAGCAAAGTCGGTGACTCCTGACAATGGTTTTGAGATGGTCTATGCACATCTTCAGTTTATTATTTTTTAATTCCTATGCAGTCATTCATGGACTTTTTACCTCAAATGAATGTAAGGATATGTTTTTGCTATAAGTTAAGTTACTTGGCTTGCTCCCTAGTATTTCCCCCCTCCGTATGAAATGAACAGCAAAGGTTCATGCAAAGGCTATGCTGTGAGACAGCATTAGGGCAAGTTCCCAAGAACAGAGCAAACTATCGCATCCAGTCGGCAGCCCTGCTGCTGCCAATGGGGCAGGGGAAACCTGGAGGCAGCTTAAAGCAGCGCTGCCGAAAAACCAGAACACACCAAGCTCCACGTAGCTTTCCATCAACTGCATTTATAGCAACATCACCATTAATCCTAAGACTGCAGAAAATTATTGACAGTTCTATAGCAGAGAGAAAAAGCATAATTGCTTATCCCTTCCCTGCACAAAAGTATATTGAGAGAAAAATACAGCAGCTGAAATACTACAGTCCTGTCATCAGTAAAGTATATTTAAATCAGTTAGTCATCAGGTTATCTATAGTGACTAGCACAGCAGTTGTTTCACACATGTACCTTGACTTGGCCATTTGTTTTTGAACTTTATCCTAAAGTCTGTAATCCACATTCATTTTCATACCATTTCTTAAAAGTAAAATCACCACAGTTCAACTCTCTTGTCAAGGTCAAGACCTACCTTTAACAGCAAAGCCAGTCTGAATAGAAAAACACCGGATTAAAAAAAAAAAAGACTGAGAGGCCACCCGTGTCTAACATTGGACTACCATACACAGCAAATAATCAAGAGGTGCTATAAGTATTTGA
This sequence comes from Tragopan temminckii, assembly GCA_028571105.1. Lineage (NCBI taxonomy): Eukaryota > Metazoa > Chordata > Aves > Galliformes > Phasianidae > Tragopan > Tragopan temminckii. Next base: position 5,354 of record JAOWBP010051648.1, on the reverse strand, counting down.
GCAAATACATAAACCAGAACAGGAAATCTATATCCCCACAGCAATACCACCTCTGCTTGCATGCAGTAACCCATGCAGTCAACGCAGAAATTCTTAAGGAACAGTTACCTTTGGATTTTCTGTATCTAAAGCTCAATAAAACAGTGTGTTTATTTTCTCCTTTCGGGTTTGGTGTGTGACAAACAGTCGGCCACTCTGGCAAGAGCACTTTGACAACTGGGAGCTGTCAGCGCATGCTCTGCCGCGGCATTCTGGGTTTTGCAGTCCGACGGGGGCGGCGTTGGCTGTCCAAGCAGGGCCTGCAGCGCCAGGCGGGCAGCTCAGCTCAGGCTGCTGCGCTCCGCTGCCCAGAGGAGCTCGGACAGAAGCAGCGCCTGCCGCACCGAGCTGACAGCGCGCAACGGCAGCTGAGCTGCACGCAGCGTTCTTACACCCAGAGCATACAGCTACGTGGAGCAGCAATCGCTAGCCAAAGGAGTGATTCCAGTGTTCCCAACTTCCTTCAAATCTCCAAATTTACGTACAAGGAATTATTTACAAGGTTGTATCATCTATTAAAAAACATCACCGCTATCACAAAGGGAATGGTGCCACGTTGCTTAGATGTAGAAAACATTAGGGAGCTGCCTGTCACCACACCATTTCTAAAAGCATTTCGACTGAAACACAGATAGGGCAAGTATGAAACTTCAAAACAAAAATCAGCACATGGGCTGTATGATATGCATAACTTCCAAATTGCAAATTACTGTTTCTTCATTACTGAGCTACTGTTATAACTTCAAATCCTTTAAAGAAAGAAAGAAAATAGTAATAACCTTACTCAGGAAAAAATAAAAAGGCAGGTAAATATTTTACTATTTACCATCACATCCACTCCATGCTGCAGCTCCTCATTTAGCTACCTTCCCTCCACAACCACCATCCACATATCTCCTACTTCAGTACACAGCCCGAAAGGAATGAATCCCATTTTGATGTTATAGGTCAGTTAGAGTTTTCAGAATTTAGTCTGCAGGCATTTGTATTCTATCTTATGCTGATCCATGAATTGTTCTGGATATTTGTTCTGGATAATCAATGATATTGATAATTCTGGAAAAGGATGCTAACGCTTGCATGAAAAATCACATAGCAGAAATCTGAAGTGTGAAAGTATCAGTGTTTTATAAAGTTTCAGGCTGTCTTTTCAAAGAAAGAAATATGCATAGCTTTGTGGCTGAACTCTGAGAAAGATAAATTAGGGTAGTTGAAAACGGCTTGTTAAACCACCCTTGTATTTGCTTTCTGCTGTCTATTTATGTTGGACTGTGTGGTCCACTTGCCTTGAATTAATGCTGTAATTAAGAGTCTCTGAACACTTGCTCTAACCTGTTTGCACTGCTCTGAATCATTAAAGGCCAGGAAAATTGCTTTCTGACAACAGCTGAAAATGTCTCATTTGTTGAAACCTCAGCTAGTACGGGGTTAGCCCTCATCACTGTGCAGCTCTCCTTTACGTCCCTTTTTGCTCCCCGGGTCATTGCTCTGCAGATGCTACAAAGACTGATGTGGAAGGAGACAGGAGGCAGCTTCACTTTGCAGATCAAATATTAAGATAATGAAAGTAATCATGACAGTCACAAACAGAGAAATGCTACATAACCAAAGAAATTCAAGCTTTAATGGAAGCTTTTGATCCATTAGCTACCAGAAGGAGAGCTTTTCTTTTTTTTTTTTTTTCCTACCAGCCAACTGTTTTGTAATTGGAAGTTAAAAGATAGTAACAACAGCTGCATCAGAACACAAAAGCTTCATTCATCTGATACCTGAATTTCTTGACCTGGGCCAGCTCCAAAGAAACAAATGTAAGAAAAGCTCAAGTAAGCCTCGCTAACTTAGCTAAGATTGTACTGAGTGCGTTTTTGTTTGACAAAATTTGTTATGAAGTAATTTATGCCTTCTATAGCTAAAAACCCATGCCAGTCTTTCTGTCACAAAATGAATATTCCAACAAACTTGAAGGTTAAAGTATGTAACTGAAAAACTGAGTTTTATTGTAGAAACATTTTTCTCAGTTTACATATATCTCATTTGATCTTAATGGAGGGCTCCTTGTATTTAGGAAGACAGAATCGAGCAAATATAAAATATAAAGTGATCTTGCCATTTAATTTTCATATGCAGTTATTGTAGCAGTTAAAATGCACTATTGACTAAAGAGAATGCTTTCATATTGCCAGATTGCCTAGCTTTGTTTAAAATAGTGAATAATTCCAACAGCTTCAGTGTTGTCAGATGAAAAGAACTGTGTTAAAGCAGTGCTGCTGAAATGGACAGGTAAACATTTAATATACCTCCATGCTATTCTAATGTTAATTGTTTATCAGTTTCTTTAATAAGCTTAATGAAATCTGTGCAAGCTTGTTATCAAACAATTTAATGTTTTTAAAATGTAACTTTCTGGTATAAATCTGATAGCTCTAAGCACCTTATATTATTTTTTGTAGTTTTCATTTAATTCTGTACTTCCCTTCAAGTGTGTGGTCTTATTTAATTCAAAATGGCTGCCACCTCCAGCTGGCACCAGTGAGGCTGAGTTCTGCCAAATCCCAAGCGGTAGCAGTCCTCATCCTACACTTCGCATTGGCAAAAGGGAGTCCTCCTCAGGGAGTCCCCTCCAGGCTCAAATGCAGCTCCCATCAGGTGAAGGTGAGAGAGGACCAAATGAGTCAGCACAACCATTAGAGAGACAGAACAAAGAGGACTCCATTAAGGGATGATATGGAAAACAGTAATTAAAAAAAAAGAAAGAAAGAAAGAAAGAAATAGCTGCAAGTGCCAGCCTGAGATTTACAGTATAAACTGCCAATGTAACAAAAAGTAGAAAGAAAAGGAATAGTAAAGGGGGAACAGAGAGAGTGAATTGAAGGAGATTGTTGGGGATAATAAAGAAAGCATTTGAATGAAGCAGCTGCATATCCAGTCCTGTTAGAGGGAAGAGATGAGGATGGAATGACAACTTCTGCTCTGTCAGGAAATAAGGAGAGTTCTCTCAAACTTAGAAACTGTTGGTTATTTATGTATTTTAATACCATATTTTCTTTCTGAGAGGACAAAGAGGACTCCATTAAGGGATGATATGGAAAACAGTAATTAAAAAAAAAGAAAGAAAGAAAGAAAGAAATAGCTGCAAGTGCCAGCCTGAGATTTACAGTATAAACTGCCAATGTAACAAAAAGTAGAAAGAAAAGGAATAGTAAAGGGGGAACAGAGAGAGTGAATTGAAGGAGATTGTTGGGGATAATAAAGAAAGCATTTGAATGAAGCAGCTGCATATCCAGTCCTGTTAGAGGGAAGAGATGAGGATGGAATGACAACTTCTGCTCTGTCAGGAAATAAGGAGAGTTCTCTCAAACTTAGAAACTGTTGGTTATTTATGTATTTTAATACCATATTTTCTTTCTGAGAGGACAAATTGAGATTCCATACCCAAAGCTGCCTAACAAAGTCTTGAAAATTGAAAAAGACACAAAAGAGTTTTTAGATTTGGGGATTTTTAAGCTATTCGTAGGATGTTATGAGGTCTGTCATGTTTTTATATACTGCATATTTCCAAGGAAATATGATGTACACACCTGCCAAGTATTTACCACGTGGCCCAATACACAAGTCTCAACCACTCTTGTCATCCCTCCCTCCCTGGCAGGGGGCAAAGCAGCCTTCTTTGTGAGAGACTGTTCTCAAGCTTCATACAGTAGGCAGGTGATGATGGATTCCAGTCACGTTTCTTTGGGTAACTATTGCCCACAGTCATTACTGCTGATCACAACCTCATAGCCTTATCATAAATGGTAGGCAACTAGCTTATCCTCTCTGCCCCAAAACCAAAACACAGAAGTTGTACAAATCCCATTATCCTAGAAATAAAATAGACATCCTTCCTTCTATTTGTAAGCTTTCAGAATAAATGCATAAAACCCAAGCATTTGGCTGGTTTATCTGATCAGTACTTTGGTCAATAGACAATGCATTTGTTCCAGATGAAGTCTAGGAACCACAGACTGTGGTAACCAGTACTGCTCTAATATTTCACAAGCAGCTGTAATTGGGAAAGTGGGTATTAGGTTCTCTTCCAGGAAGCCACGCCCACATGGTTTACTCAGCCTACTGTACACACGAGACTTCCCAGTACTGCAAGTAAAATTGAATTTTACTGTCCTAAGACAAAGTTAAAAATAAATTTTCTCGGACGGGATGTCAGCACGCTGCCCTCTTCCTACTTGCTTCTATAGATACTTTCTATAGGAAAAATTTACCAAGATGTAACTGCTTCGGCACTCCTGCTGATGATAGTTTTGGTAATCAGAAAGCAGACAACACTGTCCTTATTCTACATAAAGAATACAGCTTGTAAGTCTAAGTCCAGACAATAAAAGATAAATGGAAAATAAGATCCGATAAAAATAATATTGGGCACAAAGCAATAGCAAAAACAGAATAATGTACATAAAATTGGGTCCAACTGCATAACGAACTTATACGTTTGTTCTGTAATCTGACAACAGTGCAGCCCTTCACTTTTTTTACACACATTTTACGGTATTTTTCCCCCATCAAAGACTCGAAACCAGACTGATTTTCCCTTAGCTATGACAGCAGGGTCAAAGGATGAAGTACATTCACTGCAGGCTCCTTCCTGTCCTACCTGATCTCTGCAGCTGCACAGAGCCACCAGGCAAATTCTGCTCATCTCAAGCAAGAACTGATGTGCGCTGAAGAGGGTGCACAGGTGTGGAGCTGGCCCAGAAAGCCACCACTTTGCACAGCAAATGAAGCATAACAAACGGAGCAAGATACAACTGACACAAGATTTTGAGGACTGGCTACACGTAGCAGAGCTGCAGTTATTAGATATATATACACATCCATCAAAACTTGAGAAGGAAGACCTAAATCTGATCTTTACCCACCAACCTTCCTAAGAATTGGAACTGTAGTAAGCGTCTCTGCAAAGAACAACTCTGCCCTTCGCATGGGGAGCGCAGCACGATGCAGAACTTCTCCGTGCGTGCCAATACGTGCACATCTGGGCTGAGGCAAGAGTGGGAGAGGCCCCCAGAGGGACAAACAGCAGCAACCCTCAGGTGCTGTCCGCCCCTTTGTTCCATAAAGGCTTTTCAGACTCTGAAGCGCCAGCTCCTTATGCCGTGCTACCGTGTACCGACTTCAGAACATACAATGGACTTTCAAAGCCCTTAAGGACTTATTCTCCCCGCTTACGAGCAGCGGCGGAAGAGCTGCACTACCACCAGCCGTCCCACAGCTCGCTCGGGGTGCCAGCGGCCGCCACAAGCACACAACGCGATCACAGC
>JAOWBP010051647.1:0-14977 GCA_028571105.1 Tragopan temminckii | reverse complement strand
GTTTTTAGATTCTTGTCTGGTAGCTGCATGCATTCTCAGTTCATTATTGCACGTTCTTTGTCCTCAAATGTCCATTAAGGGAAGGGCAGATGCTCTTTGAGCAGAAAGTTGTGCTTGCTTGCAGCATCAGTTTGGGTGTGATTGGGGACAGCAACCTTGCACTGCAGCTGGGTGAGACAAAAGGACCTAGAAGATGTATCAGAAAGGTAATAGGTTTTAAAGTAGTGGGAAGCTAGTTCAGTGCTGCAATTCTTGGAGGCAGTTAAACATTGGGAGAAATGTGGGGTGTCACATAGCAGAAATGTAGCAAATAAGTTCAGTGATTGCTGATTTCTGCAACTGTTTATTCTCTTAAATCCTCTGAATTTCTACCAGCATAGTTAAAATCTAAATGCAGGATTTCTTTAATAATTGCTATCATGCTGCTACTCACTACACGTCAATGTGATAATTCATTTATTTTGGCTTCTCCAAGCTCAGTGCTTCCTACAAAGGCTGTTGTGCACTTCTTAGTGGAGCTGTAGTATGTGCTGGATTTGGATGTGCTTGTGCAACCGTGCAGACACATTTTGTTCCTAACATGCCCCAAATTCTGCTGACATCTTGTCTTTCTCTAGGTGTGGCCCATCAGTGTTATCATGGCTTTATCAAAGCAGTGCAAGAAGGAAACATTCAGTGGGAGAGCCGTACTTACCCTTACCCAGGAACCCCCATCACGCAACGCTTCTCACACAGTAAGTAACTGCTCAGCAAAGCTCCTGGTCGATCACAGAAAGCTGTAATGAGGCATTTGCTTTGTGTCACCTCTGCACGTGGTGCTGTGTGCTGGCTGCTTTATGCAGCACTTCATCTCTTAGCTTCTGAGCAGTAACTTGGAGGAGGCTGAGCATGGTATGACTGAAAACAAAGCACAAAGGGCTGCACCTGAGAGGTATTGAAGCAGACTCCTCTCCTGTGGGTGTGATTTGCTGATAGAAGTCAGCAATTTGGTTGACAGCAGTGCTTAAATTACGGCTGCATTTTTGCCTTGCTTCCAAGTTTACAAGTTGATGGAACAGAGGAAGAGTTCCCATTGAGAGAAAGATATTTAAATAAAACTTGTTATTTGTACTGCAATAACACTGAACTGTGCCAGGCGCTGGATTAAAATATGACAAAAATTCAGTCCTTGTGGTTTTGTCACTGGGTCAGAGCTCTCTGAGAGCTCAGCTCTTCCGGGGAGCAAACTTCACATTTCAGGAGGTAAATAAACATGATTTAAGTGGAGTGTGATTCCAAGAGCGAGTAGTTGTAAAATTTTCATATTCCTGGGGAATAATTTATGAAGCAACTGACACACAGAATATGCAGCTTCTTGCTAGGACAAGTCTGGGAGGCATTCTGCTGATGGCGTTGTGCTTTTCAAGGATTTCATTGTCTTCCCAAAAAACACTCGGAAAATGGAACCAGAGTTTGTTGCTCCTTTTTAGCAGCAGTGCTAATAAAGTGCTTAGTGATGATTGCAGGTTTGCATGTATTTTCCATCAACGTGCTGGGGGATATTTCATCTGCACTGGTTCCTCTGAGCGTGCTGCTCTTGCACTGGCTCTGGAATGATAGAATTCATAGAATGGCTTTAGTTAGAAGGGACCTCACAGATCACCTATTTCCCAACTCCCTCCTGAAGGCAGGGTTACCAAGCACTAGATCAGGTACTACATCAGTGCAGGGCCCCATCCAGCCCAGCCTTAAACACCACACGGAATGGGGCATCAAAGCTGCTGCTTTCAGAGCCTGTGGTCTGTATTAGCCTCAGTGTTTGCCAGTGTCCTGGCTCTGGTCAACGCTTGATTAGTAACAAAGCATTATTAATGTATTTTACGCATGGAAAGCTAATCTGGATTAACTTGTTTGCTGATTTAAACTACTTTTTTTTTTTTTTTTTTTAATTTGAACAGTTCTCCAGATCTGTGAGATCTGTTTGCCCTGCGGCAAAGCTGCATGAGTTTGTGGGTGGATTCCAATATCAGGGCCTGGAGGGAGGTTTGATCAAAGCTGGGCTGGGCTCAGATTCCTGTTTGAGAGCAGCAACAAATCATTAATCACAATGCAAAGAATCTTGGAAAACTATGATCTCAAACACTACTAAGCAGTGAGCGGAGGCGAAGTGGGAAGGGGAGGCCTGGGAGGGGGTGCAGAGGAGGGCTCACAACCCATTTTTTAGGGATGACCTGCCAGGTTTCATGAGAAGACGTCATCTGCCAGGCATGAGTCCTTTGAAGTCAACAGGCAACGGTTACTGGCATCAAAGATTTGGCTAGGCCTGCTTCTTTTCCCAAGATTTATTAGAGATATCTCAGAAGTGCTAATGAGGAGCCAATATTTAACATGACAAGTAAGGAAATTTTAAATAGAGGTCATTGTCTCCAATAAATTCTGAAGAACTTAATAGAAAAAACTGTTTGATAAGGAATAATTAATGTAAGTCACTGGAGTTTTACAGAGAGGAAGCATTTGTCAAGGTCTTTGATCATATGACAAGTTTGGCTGATAACAGACTTTATGGATGGGCTGTAGGTTGGCTGAAGGATTTAACTGAAGCTGCATAACACTGTGCAATTCTCAATAATGCTATTCCTTGAGATTTAAGCACACAGACTTGCTGAAAGAAGTACTCATAGGTTTCTGAGGTGAACACCAGGTAATTTTGTGAAAGTGTAAGCTTGGAAATAGTTGTATAATTGTCTTCTTGAGCTGGAATGTGTAAACCTATGGAGATCATACCAGCATGGTGACTCATGCAGTTAAATCACTGGCCACAGTCAAAAAGTGATGTCAAAAGGTGGAAGAATGCAGGAAAGGAAAGGCCTGAATGGAATGTTGACCGTTGAGCCAGAAATATTCTTCCTTTGATGGAAGAGGTGGTTCTGCAGTGACTGTGTTTAAGTACTGATTTTTCCATGCAGACTGGGGAGCTTGGTACCAGCATGGTGACTAATTAAACAAATTCACCCTGAGAGATGACAGAGATGAAAGCTGGAAAGCTGTTGGTGTTATAGGAGGGGCAGCTCCTTTCCTGAGAGCAAGGCGACCCAGCAGCAAAGGCTTTCTTTGTCTCTAAGCTTTGCTGAATATATTACTGCCTTCTGACTGTCCCTGAGCTGAAAGCGGCAGGAAAATAATGAAATTTTAAGTCTGGGGTTGTTTTCAAAGGAGACAGATAGCTTTCACGTTTCATCTCTTGGCTGAACCCCTCCTTCAGCAACTGTATTTGTGGTGCTGCATTTCCTGTCCTTAGTTGAAGTGCACTTCCAGACATGTCTGAGCTCTTTCAAACTAGGGAAGTGATCTCAGGAGGTGACAGAGCTGTGTACAGGGACAGTTTTAAAGCCATTACGTAGGAACATGACAATGGTCAGCGGTAAGGCTGCAGTGCTATTGTCAACTGGAGCCACGTATCAATGGGAGTTCAGCAGCCTGCTGACTTTTCCCCTCTCTCTGATGGGGAATCTGACCTCTGAATTTGACTCCTGTACATGTAGATTACTTTTTTTTAATGTACTTGATGTTGGAAAAAGTCAGTGCCCTCTGTTTATCATAAGGGGCATCTGTGTTGCATTTAAGTTTCCTTTCCCAGTTGCAGCCTGCTGGTCTTTATTTTGCTTCTCTCACACTTAGGGTGCAAATCTCAGACACTTTGTTTGTGGCTGTTGTTCAGCACAGAGGGAAAACAGGCAAAACCTCTTCCTCCCTGGGTCTGTTCTACCCTCAGAAAGGCTGGTATCAAACTGGTGTTTTCTCCTGTGCTTTTTCTCAAACTGACCTGTCTCCCTTGGCTTCAGAAACTTTGAATGGTGCACTGAGAAGAAGGAGGAAAGCACAGCCTAAATTATTTTTATCTAGGATTAAAATACATGCCGTGCGGACGTCACGGTGCCTGGCTGGCTGGTTGCTCTTTTGAATCCAAATAGAGGAGAAGAATGCTGCCACCTCCCCTCAAAATAATAAATGAGCTGTGCCGTGTGAAACCAGGAATGCCAAGGGCTTGGTGTGGGGAGGAGGAGGGAGGCACTCGACCTGTCGTGATTAGGGAGCAAGTAGGCCTCTAAGGGTGCCATAAAGCTTTCAAGGAATGTTGGTCCTGTTCGTTAGATCTTCCCTGCTATTCCTATCCTGCTCCCAGCAGAGGTGCTGGGAGTCATGCAATCGTTCTCCTGTTTTTTACCAAGGCAATTTATATCCCAGCCCAGGTAAATCTTGAAGCCCGCACAGTTACTCTGCTACTGTTTTACCCCCACCCAAAAAGCAGCTCCTCGGGTACTTTGCATGGTGTGTAGGTGTGTGTTGTACACCTTGGCGAGATGTGGTTTGAGATGAAGGCTTCAGCTGCAGGCAAGGGCCCCGAGGTGCACACACACAGAGCTGGGTGGTCTCACACCACCAGGGCCAGCTCAGGACGCTGCCCTCCCGCATCCCCATCCCACTCTTCCCCCAGTCCTGCTGTGTGGCCAGCTGCTGCAGCAGCAAAAAGCCAAGGGCATGAGGGCTGCTGGCTTTTCAGCAGGCTCTCAATAGGGGAAGCAGGTGATCTGCATGACAAGCCCTTCATCACACAATAGGGCCCTTGGCAAAGGCCACTGCTCCTGCGCTGCCCTCTGCAGAGCTGCAGCATTGTGCTGGGTTACCGTGTGATTCATTTGTTGAGATGGTGAGATGAATGTCTGTGGTGTACAGCCGGGTGGGCTGCATTAAAGGGCTGTTCTTCTCTGGCAGGGCTATCCCAAAAGGCTGCTATGCTGGGTTGTTGGAAGCCAGGGATGCTCTTCTGGTCTGGAACAAAGCTTTTTCTATTGTATCAAAATGGGGCATCAGCACATTTAGTCCTTTCAATCCTCATATTCCTCATTCTGCGCTGTGAGGTTTTTTCCTGCTGATGTCTTGTGTTGGTACACATTCCTCAGGAGCGGTCCTGTGTCCTGCCAGGCCATCTAAACCGAATATCTTTTTATTTTGGAACTTGTGGTGCTGGTGAACAACTGCCTACAGCCACTGATGTAGAGAAAGAGAAGGAACTGTGCAGCTTTCACCCCTACACATACGTACCTTGACTTATATTTCAGCATGAAATACTGGCTGTTTGTCAGAACGGCCGTGCTGGTCTTACAAATACACACTGAACTTGAATTTCTTTCTTGCTTCTTGGTCTTTTTTTATTGAAGTTGCCCTGCCCTCCTGCTGCCCTTGACCTTGCAGCTTGCCTTGTGTTGGTTATTTACGGTGCTGCTTGGTCCCAAGTGCCCTGGAGGGGCTTCTGCGTGCCCTCGCCCCAGGGCCACATGCTGCTCTGTGCCTGAACTTTGACTTGTTCTTTTGCCTTTCTGCTGCATATTTTTCAATATATCACTTGTCACTGTGAGGGCGATGCCTTCTTCCCCTATCCAAGTCTCAGCTCATGCCCCTTGGCTTTCTCAAAGCATAAAACACTGCCATTTTCTCCTACATGCTGGTGGATGTATGCATGGATGTGAGTTACTGTGATTGCTTCCTACCAAACTTGATAGTAAATCAATGAATCTCTGTGCAGGCACTGCTAATGTTATATGTTGTATTAGATATTGAGCACTTTGTTGAAAGCTCCTATAGAGGTTCCCATAGCTGTGCGGGGCTCAGATGTCGTATGCAATCAGCAGGGCTAGTTGTGTGAGAAGGGAAATGCAGAAACAGCAACGCTGCTCATGTCATCTTTGTCTGATTAATCTCAGTGCTTCAGTTTTTTGAACACAGTCCTATCTGCTCTGTGGATGTTTGATTTACAGAGATGCCTGGGTACCACAGACACCAAGGTGGCCAAATGCTGTTGTTTGAATTCTTTTACTGCTGAGCTTGGTTATGGGCCAAAAGCTTGCTTTTTCCTAAACGTCTCTGAGGGGCTCAAGCATTGTGTTCCCTCTCCATTCCACTTCCCACTGCCTAATCCTTCTCCCTGACAAGCAAAGGGGATGCTCCTGTAATATGCCTGTGTTTCAGTGGTGCCTATTTGTGATGAGATAAGGTGAAATGCTGTCAGCTTTGGAAAAAGAGAGTAAGTGACCGTGTTTAAGCATACAGGACCGTTGCTTAGTAAATCTTGGCAGCCCCGTAAGCAATATGAAATAGCTTAGAGAAGGTAAGCATGCTGAATGTGTTAATCGTAGCTAATCTAATTAACTGCAAGCTTCTAAGGCAGCTTTCTTTGCATTTTCAGGAGCAGCTCTGCTTGAGAGGATAATCGTCTTAGGTTCTTGCTGGAGGTTTACATTGGGTTGGGGTACTCCTGACCCAACTCATGGCTTTATCAAGGTTGCTGCAGCCTGTTGGCTTTTCCCTCACCTGAAACTCAGCGGGAAAGAGAACAAATTTTTGTGCACCCAAAACATGAGGATGAGAGAATGAACTAATCCGTGGTTTCCTTTCTCCTAGGTGCATGTTACTACGATGCCAACCAGTCGATGTACGTGTTTGGAGGCTGCACACAAAGCAGCTGTAATGCTGCCTTCAATGACCTCTGGAGACTTGATCTGAACAGCAAAGAGTGGATCCGGCCTCTGGCATCAGGTGAGAGCGGCCGTGCAGCCCTCCCTAATCCTTCTCCAGCTGCCCCACTGCCAAAGCCTTCATCACCTTGCCTCCAGGCTGAGTGGTCCCAGTGCGTTTTATCAATGAATGGTTTTCAGATGACATCCTGAACGCACATCTGTTGCCTGCAGCAGGGTGCTGTGAGGCAGATTGAGTTGTTTCTGGTTTTCATCTTCATCTGGAGAAGCTATTCAGCACCAGTTCATGACATGCATGATGAGGGATGTTTAACTGCAGTCACAGGAGCTCGTGCTGATAAGAATTGTTGTCCCAAAGCTGAGATTTTTGAGTATCTCTGCTAGTTGCTGCTTAGGTATTTGGAAGAGTGGATGAGACGTGCCCATGCTGGCAGCCCAGAGCAACCAGGAAAACATGGGAAAGCAGGTACATTCCTGCAGCCCTCGTGCCCAGAGCAGGAAAATGCCACCAGTTATTTCCCACAGTGATTTTAAACTCAAAACGTCATGCACAAGGTGCTTGCTTTTCATGGGTTTTTGAATTTAGCTAATATAACTTTTGAAAAAAGCAGAATTTTGGGCAGCTCTTGGTAATGTGGAGCAAGAAGTGAATATAAAGCTAGTCGCTTGAGTAAAAGCTTTACATTTAATGAGGGAGAAACGAAAGGAAAAGGAACTCAGCGTTCACCATGCCTTCCTTGCTGAGTTATCTGCTTGCATGCAGACTCCTTCTGACCCTGCTTCGTGTGCTGGGTAAATATTGAGGATTACTTGATCACTGTTTAAAGCTGTATTTTCCTACTTTTTTTTTTTTTTTTAATGTGAAATCCTACAAGATCAAGATGTTTCTGTGTTCAAATGTTACCTGGGAACTTTTCGGATGCAACTTTGTTAATGCAACTTGGTGTTAGATGACCACTTTTGGGAAACAATTCTGCCCACGCTTTGACATTTCAATTTGATTTTTGAATCTGCACATCCAGCATATGATGTTGACAGGTGCGAGCTAGGCAGGCATGGGCTTAAAATGGAGGAAGAAAATAAACCACAGCGCTCTTGCTCTTCCTCCTACTGTGCCTTGGTGCTCGCCTGCTCCTTTCCTCCTGCTCAGCTGGAGAAGAGGCCATGAGTAGCATAAACAGGATGCTGAGTTATACAGACCTCTGCTCTGACCCAGGCCAGCTATTCTTGCAGCCCAGCAAGTTCTTCCGTCAGATTGAATGTGGGGCACAACTCGCCTTTAGCGCTCACACCGTGTTAATGAATCCAACCACCAGCACCCAGCTCTGCATCCCAGACATGTATTTCACAGAGTGAAATTCCCGCTGCCTTACTAACAAATAGCACTGTTAAAAAGAACAAGTCCTGTGGGAATATGTGTCAGAATTAAGTCCCATGGGAAGATCCCCTGAGGAAATATTTCTGCATGCTGTCATGAGTGCACAGAGCGAGATCAGATCACAACTGAAACTTCAGGGCAGTCTCAGTGAACAGAGAGAGCTCTTGTTTGTCAGTCTTCAGAGAAGATGAGTCACCCGTGCCTGTGCCGGTGGTGGTTTCTTGCACATAGCTGCTTTTTGGTGCCCTAACCAAAGTGTTGGCACCCACTGCCTGGGAAAGAATAGTGACTGGAGGGGGCAAAAGCAGAGAGCTTTGAAACTTAAGAGTCAGATGTAAATAACACAAGAGGGATTTTAAAAGGAGAGCTGACATTGATGAATGAATGCTTGCTCTGGCACAGGGTGTGTGCAAGCTAATTGCTGGTGGAGGTTGAGGAGGAATTCCCACCCCGTTTCTGCAGGTCACTGGCTCTGCACACTCTGTGTAGTGGTTGTTCTCCAGGGGAAGATGGTGGCTTCTCTTCCAGGCCTGTTCTGGCTCGGAGAGGTTTGATCATGCATAATTACGTATGCCCTTATAAATCATGGGCATCTTATCTAATGAGAGCCATAGGGTAGCCTAGAGGCAGCCAGAGCGTAGTGCCAGGTCTGTGCTGAATGCCTTGCAGCCTGTCAAGTGCTGTGCCACATGTGAGCAGGAACAGCCTCATCCCTCCCCCTTTCCAAAGGGCTTTTCCATGAGAAAGCTCCCTTTTTGGTTATTTGTGCATGTTGTTTTTGTTTGGGTTTTCTTATGGGCAGACATTAAATGAGATGACATCAGAGCTGAGTAATTTACCTCCAATCTGAGCTGCTGCACTGCATCTGGGAGTAAATATTTAGCCTTCAAAGAAATAATTAGCCCATGCTTCTTTAGTCTTGGAGACGGGGGAGGGAGATAATTGCTTCAAAAAAACCTAATTTTTGAGGTTTCAAAGTACTTTTTGCTTAGATCTATAAGGATGGCATTGACTTTCTGCTTATTAGACTGGAACAGAACAAGAGAGTCAATGCCTAGCTTTCATGTAGCTCTTTTTGCTGGTGGGGTGTAATGCCTTACAAAGACGAGTAGGCAGCAGGCTCTTTATTTTAGAAACGTGAACAGGAATGCTTCTGAACTCTCAGCTGCAGTATCCTATTAGGCTAGGTGGGCCTAGAAGGCAGGTGCTGTCCTTGGTGAGCACTTTTCTCTGGTGTTGGGGATGCTTTCATTGCCTTTATTTGCATAGTTAATCAGAATCTTCTTTGATTTTTGGCCATTCTGTGCAGAGACAAACCTGATCGAGGGCTGGAGGTGGTATAAGCTAGAGTTTGTTTATGCAGCTGGAGGCAAGGGTTCATCTCAGCTCTGCCACTCAAGCTACAGCATGCTGCTCTTGCAGTGAGGGCACAGGCTTTGGTGCTGATAGATCTTTGGTGCTCCCTAAATATGAGTTCTCGTGTGGCTGAAACAGTCATGGAAGAAACTTGAAGCCAGTCAGCACTGAGACTCACAGCCTTTGGTGTGATGGAGCTGCACGTAGCCACATGATGAGAGATTTTTTTGTGGTGATGCTGAGACATGGAATTGGCCAACCCAGCACTATGCTGCCCCGGTAGCAGGGAAGAGTTGTTCTGTTCCTTTGCAGGTTTGTAAAACACTCTTTGCTTGAGACCTCCTCCATCTCTGTGCTGTGGCAGGTCCAGGGGGAGGCTGCCTCAGCAATCAGCACTGACCCAGACCCATCAGTGTTTCCCCTTGGTGTTTCACGTCCACATCATCCTCAGACTGCAGCAGATAATTTATTGGCAGAATTGAGGGCACGTCTCCAGGCAGTATCCCTCTGGCCTGCCTGTGCTATTTCAGACTCCTGAAGCAACTATGTGTTTCTGCAGACTTTCTCCCTTCCTGCACTTGTTGGTTTATGTTCCTCGCGAGTCCTGCTCTTGGCCTCTGCCTGTTGGAGCCATGTACTGAGCTGGGAAATCCCTTTTTTTTAAATCAGAGAGAAGAATGCTGGTAGCTTTGCCTGTGCTCCTGAGGGCTTATCGAGCAGAGGTGGAAAGCCTTTTTTAAAACAGAGCCTTTTACAGCACTCATAAAATAAGGAATGACAACATAAAAAAAAGCTCTTTGCAGGGAGAGGTATGCTAGCCAAAATCTTGAAGTCTGTGCGTCCTGCCTGCTGGGTCTGCTTTACCACCCTGGGCCAAGCACCGTCCCTTACTTTGCTTTGCATTCTCCTTCCAGCTACAGGAGAAAGCAAGAAGGACTCAGCAAATCACACACCCACCCTTAAGCTGTGTTCCCCCAGCACCCTGCTCTCAAAGCAGCCTGGCAGCCCTGCCGCTCAGCTCCTCCTGTTTGCTGTGAGCAGTCTGGCCGTGCAGGCATCCCCATGGCCACCCTTTCTGCATCAGGGCACAGCTCCCAGCACTTGCTTCCTGCTGCTTTCTAATCTGTGCAGTGAGGCTGCCTTCGTTTTTGCTGAGGAGACATGTCTCCTCTCCCTTGAGAGGCTTGAAGGCAGTGCTCATTGTATAGATGCTTTGATCCTCTGTATGTTTTCAGACCTTGCCAAGATGCAGCTGCATGAAAGTGACTGGTCCTGTGCCTTACTGCTGTCACCTGAAATGAGCAGCCGGCTTTACACAAAGACTATACTGAAAACATTGAATGTGATGCATTAAGTGTGCAGCAGTCACTCTCACATCTGTTGCTCCAGCCCTGCTCTTTCCCTAGGTTTCACTCCGCTCCATACTTCAGCAGTGCTGGTTTCTGGCTTGAGTTTTGAGTCGGAGTTTTGGGATTGGGTTTCCCCTTGTGAGCTGGGGGGAAGGTGCCTTTGATGGTGTTGTGTCAACAGAAAGAGCAGACAAAAGGAGGTAGGGGGAACTGCTGTCACCTGTCCAAGGAAGCTGCACCAGATGTGGTCCCACTGTGGTGGGAGGCTCTCTTGGCTGCAGCACCAGATCTCTGCCCATTAGGTGAGCGTGTTACCCTTGACAAAGCTGTCCAAAAACTTTGCCCCAAGCAGGAAGCTCTGTTTTCATCATCTCCTTTTGAAAAACAGCAGTAAGTTTACAAAACAGTTGGTGAAATTTCATAACAGTAGGCCTGATTTCGGGCCACCTGAGTGCTCCTTGCAGAACTGAGTGGAGACGGGGTCTAGCAATGGCCAGGGCCCTTTGGGTACAGGTTACATGGAGGTTGTGCAGCTGAGAGCCAGCAGGCATGAAGGGAGAACTCTCTGAATCTGTCCATCGGTGTAAATAACGCACAGGGCTACAGAATGTCAAAGGGATTGGTGGCATTTCTGAAGTAGAAACAATTGCTTGAATAGTAGAAACGCTCTTTGGATGTGTTCAAAAGCCATTAGTTCTGATGTCCTCCTGAGATAATACAGATTGTTCAGTTGCTGTCCTTGGTTGTGTGTTGCATCTCCCTTCTAATAGCAGTCCCTGCTGAGACTCATTACTGAAATGCTCCAGTCTGACCCCATGCTGTGATGCTTCTGTTCCCATTGCAGGATGACTTGCCTTGGATTCATACAGTGAATGATCTAAGGCACGTTCTTGCTTTGGCCAAAAAAAAAAAAAAAGCAAGCAACATCCTGACCTGACCACTGCAGCAGTGCCTCAAAAATGATGTTTCCCAGTCAGTGGACTGCTGCTGGTCTCTGAGATGCCGGAGTGCAGCCTGCGAGATGTTTGTTAGTGAAGCAAACTTGTTTCCCTCCTTGCATACATGGGAACTAGGAGAGTCAATTTGGAAAATAAACTTTCAGAATTTAGCTTAACTTGTTTCCGTTTACAGACAGCTACCCTTGAGGGGAAGGCTGTGAAAGGATCTCTGTGTACATGTGTTTTTTTAAGTTTAGTGCAGTGTTGAGCAGACCTCCATAGTTGAAAGCACACCTCGCTTTTCAGTAGAAGCCTGGGATCACCTTAAGCACATTAAGGCCATGTCATAGCTCCTGGCCTCCTGGGAATCAAAAGAGGTGAAAACCTGATAGCTTGGCACAGAACAGTGCCTCTAATTATCACTACAGCTGCTGGCTTCAGGTGTCTGATCTGTCAAAGTAGAGCAGGTTAATGAAACAGATGGAAATTCTTTGCTGTATGTGCAGTGT
Organism: Tragopan temminckii; assembly: GCA_028571105.1. NCBI lineage: Eukaryota > Metazoa > Chordata > Aves > Galliformes > Phasianidae > Tragopan > Tragopan temminckii. Next base: position 2,935 of record JAOWBP010051647.1, on the reverse strand, counting down.
CTTTCTAGTTGAAAGCTGGAGTGGATGGATCTGAGTAAAGATCTCATTGTGTTCACGCTGTCCTTCAGGACAGGCACTGTTGCAGCTCAGGTTGCTTGGAATTGCTTTTTCCAATTAAATCTATCAACATTGTTCCTTCTTTAGGCTCACAGGTGATGGTGTGCCAGCTTTGTCCTCCAGCACACTGCTCCTTGTGGGGCTGGAAGGAACAGGGAGCACTGAGGGGGACCTTTGCAAAATGTTTGGCAAAGAAAAGGCAAAGTAGTTCTTCTAGAGCAAAATTGGAGTAACCAGAGAAATGTAGCTGTGATGGTACACGCAGAAGCCTTGCAAAGCTGGAGTTGTGCAGTGATCTGCTGCTCCCAGGTGCTTCAAGAGTGAAAGCTGCAGTTGGGCAACACTTAATTTCAATTGCAAAATGCAATCTTGCAGAAAGTATACAAGCAGCTAGGTTTGCTACGTGTGAAAAAGTATTGCCTGTACGTGGAGGGCTGGCTTCCAGGAGATAATCCATCGCTGTTTAGGTTCAATAGGATTGCTCTGCGGCAGTGATTAAATGCTTAATCCCAGCAGGTTTTGGTTTACAACACACATCTATCCTCACTTTGATTTGCCAGGCTCTGTCTTTCACTATTCTGGCTGCCTCTTGCTCACATTTAACCTTTGAAAGTATTTTCTTGTTGTCTGGATCTGTTTTCATCTAAAAGATGTTCCCCAGCACTGCAATATCCAGGGCAGCTCTTCCCCTTGGCCAGCAGGACCTGGGGTCTTCAGCACAGGTGGGGAGCACAGATCTCAGAGATTGGAGAGACACAGCATGGGTTGCAACCAGCAGCAGTGCAGGAATTATGCCTGGGATGTGCAGGTGGGAAGAGCCCCCAGCTGGGCATGGGTCTCTTCCTCCAACTGTTTGCCAGGAACTGCTCACCAGGACAGATGGGAAAAGAGCCCAGAGTCTGCTGCCTTCTTCCCTGGTTTTTGTACAACTTCAGAATGCTTTCTGCCTGCAGAAGAGCCCATTGGAGAGAGCAAAGCCTTTAAACTTGTTGGTGGGTCAGAGAAATGGGACGTGGATTTAGTATATCTCTACCAGGGTTAGAAGAAAATATCTGTGCCTCCTATTTTTGTGCATGCAAACATTTGCAGCATAGAAAATAGTGGAGCACTTGGAAACCTGCTCATGCTCACTCCGTTTTCAGGGCAGAGGTTTAACCTGATGCTTTTAAGTATGTGTTTGTCTGTGAGAGGCCGTGCTTCTCAGCCCTTCCTCCCTTACAGAGAAGGAGATTTCATCCCCTGATGCTGTTCTGTGTCTGACAGCCATCTCCTTTCCTCCCTGGCTGTCCCCTGTCCCAGCCCAGTTTGTCAGAGCTCTCCATATCAATGCTGATGAGCCACGTGTGAAGCTGCTTTTACATCAGCAGTCCAAAACAACTAGTGACTTCTCCTTTCCCATCCCTGCTCTCAATACTCTGCATCCGTTCTGCCCTTACTGGAAGTTCAGCACATTTTTATCTGTGTGCAAAGCATGGGAAAACAGTCCCTGCTATGGGAAATGCACTCCTTGGAGCAACAGCCCATGTGCTCCCGTCAGCACAGCTCTGCTACGCTGTCAGCCGTGCAGGGAAATCTGCCTTACCCTCTTGATGCCCTCTTGGCCTGCCTCTGACAGTTCAGCCTGATGGGTTGGAATACACTGTGCTCTGCAGCTTGGGAGTTTTCACGGGGGGAAATATGGTGGAGGAGGCTGGCAGAGAAGTGCCTGAAAGAGAAATGGATGGTTTAAGCAACTGTCTTAGTTTCCTCTTCCCTTAGTTCAGGACTAAAAACATTAGGTTCTCTTTAAGGCTAAACTGCAAGGGAAGAGCTGAGCAAGTGTTGGTGCAGAAATGGAGTCAGGCAGAGGAGATCCCACACCTCTACTCATCCTTGTTGAGCACAGGGGTATGTTTCAGTCTCAGCCCTCACTCATTTTATTTCTTCAGCCACATGCCAGAAAGCAGACCCCTCTCAAAACGTTATCAGCACGAATCTAGCAGCAAGGCATGAAAAATAGCTTGTTGCTTTAACCTTGTCGGATTTAGATTCTCAGAGAGAAAGTCCTCAGGCATGGATCCCTCCAGAGATTAATGCAGGAATTTTCCCACTCTTGCCTTTATTGGACTCTGGGAGTCTTGAGCTTCTCTGGTCCCCCTTTTTTCCAAGCAATGCACAAAGGTGGGAGCAGGGACTGCTGTTGGGTGGTGTCTGATGTGTGCCACTTCTCAGCGTTGTGGGCACTATGTGTTCATTTTAAACGTGACCCCAGACCATCTGCAAATCATGCTGATGAGCATGCTATACCAAAACTGGGGAAAACTATTTGTGGGTCATGTCAGTAAATATGAAGACCATGATCTGCAAAAATAGGTTCCTGATGCTAGAAGTCCTTATATAGACAAGCAAGTAATTGTGCCTCGTTAATGGTGCTGACCACTCAGCAGCTCCCAATGAGTTTGGAAGCTTCTGATTGTCACTCGTTTGAGATTTGGTTGAAACTTTGAGCATCCGCTGTTGAAATCCTGCGTATAAATCTCCATCCTGAAATATTCAGTGCACTGCATGCAAAAGCCAAGTGCTTGGAGAGCAATTTGTTTTTTAATGGCCACAAAGTACAACCCTGCAATCTTTCCAACTGGTATTGCCATAAACAGACATTAAGCCTGATTTTGCAAGAGCTTTTTTGCTGCTTGGCTATGTAGGGATGTAGGTATAAAACCTGTGGCAGGGTTTCCTTGCAGCAGTCTGGCTATTTCCTGACGCTTGTTGCCACAAGAACTGTAGAGAACTTTATTTCTTCAGGTTATCTGCTATCCTGACAGATTTATGTGAGATACATCTCAGCAGGTTTGAGCTTGGAGATGTTGGAAAGGCTCTGCTCACAGGCTGTGCTGAC
>JAOWBP010051646.1:0-14977 GCA_028571105.1 Tragopan temminckii | reverse complement strand
CCCACCCCACCCCCAAAATAGTGTTCTGTTAATTGCATTCTTTCTCTACGTTTACTTTTGTATTAAGAAGTTAATGCATTTTCCATTAATTATTCACTTTTACTTAGATTTCAAATTTGCTTGTACGCTGATGTGTTAATTAAACACTTTGATGGTGACAGCATTACCCTGCTCAGCATTAATTCCAACAATTAATATTATGTCTGAAGAATAATCATCATAAGAAAACAGATCAGTTTCTTGATTAAAAAAAAATCACGGGAGATCTATTTATGTTAATAAGTGAAAGAGAAAATTCACATTCTGTATGCTTTTCTTTCCTGAGAGATTCAAAACTAAAGTTCACCTACTTGAAAATCGAGAACAAAGGGTCATGGACTCCAAAGACGTTTCTTTATTTCTACTGACCTGAGTAATTTTTATCCCATAACGTAAACATTTTACCGGATTATAAGCGAGCACAGTATCCTGTTTCAAAAGTTTCTATAAAACAAAAGGAAAAGGAGATTGAAGATGAGGCCTTGGAACATGCAGTCGGAGTAACGCCTTTTGAGTCTGATCCACACCAACAGCAGAACAGCACCTATCAGATTCTAAAAACATATTAAATGCCTATTTCTTTCACTAGTACATGGAATGAACTGCCTATCTACAGCCTGTAACAGAAGTTGGTCTTACTGGTGTTCAGAAGTTAACAGTGGTTGTTTCCACAGTGCCAGAGCAAGTCAAAAATACAAGCATTTTAAGCCATTCCTACTACCTATGCTGGACTCTGTTTGTCTTTTATGACTCCAAATCACCTTGAGTATTACTGGGTTATTCCTAAGCAACAGGGCAGAACAGCATCACTACGAGGGATAGTATTAGAAAGCATGAGCCTTGGGGACTGACTGTACAGAAGTACTGTCGGAAAAAAGATTAGGACTTATTTAGGACATTATTACAGACATTTTTACATTCATATTTCATGAATTTTCATGAACAGCAGCATACTTTGATCAAGATAGTTACAATGATAATCAGCTCAGTCAATCCACCTTTCTGCAAAAGGACCCCACGCTCAGACTACACACAGGATTAGATAATGAAAGGCAAGTTGTCTCTCTTGAAACTCATCCTTGGGCCAGAATCCTTATATGTCCCTACTGCATTCCTTCCTCATGCACAAAAGAATGTCCTCTAATGTTATCTGCATTTTATGAACTATAGAGTTTTTACTTGTCAGGCAATTAGGTCTGGGGAAAACAAATTAGAGACAGGCCATAACACTAAAAAAAAAAAAAACCCACACTTTCTATTTGTAAATCCACTGGGAACATCTTATAGATTTTCATCTACATGAACTATTACAAAAGAGTACATATAAGTTTTAAAGAGTTATTTTAAGAATTCTTTTGTATTCAAAATACAATGCAGAGGTCTGTAAGAGTATTTCATCTTTGCAAGGGGATAAAAAAGCAACATATACAAGCTGAATTTGAGGTACTACTTCGTTGTATTATAAAATTATTCCTCTCTATTTTCAAATACACACATTCATGTTTCTGGAGACGTTTCTCAAAATGCTGCTGTGCTACCTAAACACATCCAAATACTTGAGGACCTGCAGATCATGTCAGTTATGTGAAACTTTTAGGTGCGAAGTTGCGAAAATATAGAAGTAAATTTCAAAACCCAAAACAAAATCAACACATTTTTATATGTGAAAAATTAAAGCATCTACTTGAAAGAGAAGATAAACAATCTAATCAGATTCATTTTGCATAAAGTGCGGGAGAAGAAAAGTTATCGCATTTTATATTTTAAATACAATTATCCTATTCTACCTCAAAATGAGAATAAATCTATTATATAAAATGAGGTTCTAAAGGAGTTCAGTTTTACAAAGGCAAACTTCCAAATGAAATATATCCCCAACATATTCACTTGCACATCTCCTTGTTCATGTTAAGATACTTTTCATTTGTTCCCATTCTATTTTGCCAGAGTACTTGGACTTGCTCACAGTAGTCATCAGATAGGCTATTATATTAACTACCATCATTAATTACCACTCTCACCATTCAAGGTATACATGCAATATTTATACAGGTGATTAAAACAGTGAATTATTTTAATTTTTAACTCATGATTTTACTTACATCATAAATATCTTAATTCTCAAACATAACTGCTTAAAGTGCTCAGCTTAGAATTATACATCCAATCATCTTTCAAATATTTTTAAAACAAACAAGTATGTTGTTCAACTGCAAAGTGAATTCCAGGTACGAGTACACTAGATACAAGCAAGTATAAGTGCTCTAATTGAATATATAGTAGCTGTTCTTATGGACTACTCCAGCTGTTGGATGAAATGCATGAACTTATGTACTTTGATTAACAGGACTATTATTTCCTTACAGTGCTTTGATTGATGTACATTAACAGAGTGCACTTAAAAGAAAGTGCAGTCATGCATAATGCAGTGAAGATTAATGTCTGCAGAGGAATGGAAGTTCTATGTTTTCCCTAGGGGAAATATCATTTCATTACAGTCACGGTTCAAGTTATATGATCATCATATAGAACATGAGCTTGTAACTTAGCATACATTAGAAAGAAAGGATATGCACAGTCAGCTTCAAACCCTAGAAGTGAGGGAGAGAAAAATTTAAGCTTCTCTAGAGCATTACAAAGGTGTCTTGATGGTGTGAGATTCCTTTTTCCAATTATCCAACTGAAAGGTTTTTTGCTAACCATTCATTTTGTAAGGGACACAAGCAGCTAGCTTTAGCTTCCTGATGTTAGATCATTAGAAGTTGATGAGTCTGATATGCAAATCAGTTCTTCAAGTTTAAGTAAATTAATCCTTATTAATTGTATTCATCACCATTAACTGTATGGAAGAAAGCATTTCTGTAGTATACATTCTTCTTCCTCCACTTTCCTTTAATTAAAGAAGATATGCTTTGGTTCAGTCCTGCAATGTTTAATTTTTTACCTAAACAATTAAATCTGTACAATCCACAACCATCTCCACAATGCAATTTTAAATGTAAGTGGTTTTAAGCAGCCCCAAGCATTATGGTCCTCTTAAGTCCAAGCAGCGCTGAAATTAAATGGAAATACATGTTTAACTTCTTTGTAATCTTTGTTTCTGAGTATTTGTAAGCTAATGTTACGATGCTCTGTTTACCAACATAATTCACTCTAAAAGTTAAGAAGTGCTCCAGCATATAAATCAGACCTTGCTCATACTGCATCTGAAGTTGTAATATTACCTTTCTGTATTGGATCTGCTAAGGAATATGTAAAGAAATTGAGCTGCCCAGCTGACTGACCTCTGGATCTGCCTAGATCAAATCTAAGCCTATTGTATCCCTCTTAATACAGGCCAGGTTTGCTCTGATGCATCCAAATCCTTTCAGACACACACTGATTTGAGTAGTCATTTAGAGTAGAAGCAGTAAATTCTCACACAACGAAAGTTTAAAACAAGCCTCTATCTCAAAATAAATTACAGAACACAGTTCTGTACTGAACACACAATTTCAATGCAAGGAAGTATATGAAAGTCTTATTTAGATCTTCTAAAACCACCAGAAAGTGCTTATAATTGAGAACTACAGAAAGCAAAGGATATCTAAAAACTGCCCCAAACCAGTATCAGTCAGATCAGAAGAATATGAAGAATATGCAGCTAGAATAAGTGCTGCAGGAAGGTGAGGGCAGGCTGAAAGATAAAACAATGAAGATGTCAAAGTCATCGTTCAGTTGTGGTGGTGGGCTTCCTTAAAAATTCTTTTTATTTCTCCAACCTTTTTTCTCTCCTCATTATAGAAATAATTCCAGCCTGGTCATGAATACTTGACAAAGACAGAAGTTATTTTAAGCTGCTGTGAATTTCCTCTCTCCCAGAACGTGTCCATTGGTCTCTGGCAAGATCCTGACTAAATGCAAAGTGCTGTGACTACAAGAATCAAACTCGCATTGAATATATGCTCAGTTTCATATTGAAAGTGTTTGAAGAAAAGAGGACATTCTTCAAAGTAGAAAGATAGCAGAAGTTAAATCAATCTACTCATGGCACAGACAGCATGCTTTTCTAGTAGAATGATAATGTTATGCAATTTCTTTGCATTTTATTCATGATCTCTTCCTCCCAAAGGATTTTGTAATATTTTTAGAACTTACAGTAACTACTCGCTTCTCCTGAGACAAGTCAATTTAGTACTGATGCAGAAAAGCTGAGCTGAATTAAACCCAATTATTAAATCTTGACTTCCTAGATCGAAACAAATTTATTCCTGCATTCATTTATAATTTCAAGAACAAACTATTTAATCTAGAAGTTTTAAAAAAAAAAAAAAAAAGTGTACCTCAAAAAAGAATGGTTGCTTTTTAATTCTGATTTTTCCTATCTTGCAAGAATAATCAAGAAGACTGCCATAAAATGAAGAGAGAAGTGAGATGCAGAAAATTGGGCCATGATGTTTAGTTTTAATTATAAATTTGTCCTCCAACTGTTTACAAGGGGATCTGTACAGTTAAAGGCCAGAATTTATTACAGTGCCAGAACAATGTTGTCTTAGCTGCTTTTATATTAGCTGTGCTATCACAGGATGTCAGGTGTCTCTTGAAGGGTGTATGTACTTTTTGTGCACTCCCAACCTATAAGAGGTTAATTAAAATAAACTCTTCCTTAACACATCTATAATAACATTTCAGAGATATTTGTTTGGTTGACAAAGCAAAGAAGTTTGATGAAATGTGAAGTTCTACTCCCTTGATTACATGGATTGTCAAGATAAGTATTCTTTTAATAGCTATCAACATAAAGTACATTCTACATTCTATGGAATGACTGGAATATAAGCCCAAAATACAAGCCCAAAGAACTGTTCTCAGCTCTTGTTCAGCACTCTTGGTCAAGCCTTCTGTATGTGAATTTCCCGGTTATAACATACACCTTTTCCAAAAATGTTTTTCTGGTCTACTTGAATAGTAGGTAGGATCTCTTTTAGTTTTGTTTTGTTTTGTTTTTAATTTTAAAATTCAGCACATACTAGTCCAGGTCAATTCTGAATAATACCTATTTGAGAAAAACTGGAGGATTTTTTATTAAGTGATAAGTCTTTGAGAGATGCCTACAATCAGTTTCAGAACATACTCGTATTTAGTTTCTTTACAGGGATTCTGCATTGTAATTACAGGAAGGGAAAGGGAAAGGGAAAGGGAAAGGGAAAGGGAAAGGGAAAGGGAAAGGGAAAGGGAAAGGGAAAGGGAAAGGGAAGAAAAGAAACACTCTATCCTCTGTCTCAATCTTCAATGTAGGCAGAAACAGAAGTTTGAAAATAATTGATATCAAGAGTGAACAGAAAAATCATTCCATACAGTTTGCTGTGATTTGAATCCATACTGTAGTTTTTGTTCCAATTAAACAGACTTTCCAATAGACAAGCAATTGAGGAGAAGGAATACTGAAAATCAATTAGTTTCCTCCTTCATGAAAAACAAAAGCATATTTTCTTAGAATTATTTCAATCTTTTAGAAATAAATATTTTTCCATGGTTTCTCCTTCTTTAAGGTAATTTACAGTTATTTAAAACAAAATTAATCCTTCTGAATCCTTTTAATGCTTTATTAACAACAACATCGTCTAAAACTGTGAAACCAGCATGAAAATTAATAGTTGGAAAGATTAATCAAATTTCAAAGCAAAGCAGATGCAATACATTAACATGAGGAGGTCACCACAACGGTCTCCGAGACTAAATTAAAACTGCAGTTAACTTAAAAAAAAATAGTAGAATTGTATAAACCAAAATTGTCATCTGAAACATGGATAGGCTCATAGAAACTGCCAATGTCATAATAAATGTTTTTAAAACACACAGTCTTTTCCCTCCTCATTCCAGTTTGAGAACTTGATAGGCAGATCATCCACAAAAGCTCGCAGCTTTATAGCGATACTCAGCTTGGCATACAAAGTACTCTCTTCACACTCACTCCACTTCCACCCAGATCCTGTCTCCACATAAATTACACGTGAACAGGGATCTAAAATTGCAAGAGCAATAATAATTTCAAATTACAGTATAAATCATCTAAAGCAAATCCAAACTTTTTTCCATTAAGGAATTATGCAATAAAACTCAAAGCTTTGAAGCACGATTCCATTCAAGACACCATTCACATATCTGAATCACATTTACACAATGTAGTTACAGTACACGGTAAATGTATAGTAGAGCACAAAATGGCTTGGGTTGGAAAGAATATTGAAGATCAAGTTCCAATTCACCTGCTAGGGTAGAGTTGAAACCCACCAGATCAGGCTGCCCAAGACCCCATTCAAACTGGACTTGACTACTGCCAGGAATCGGGCATCCACGGGCAAACAGTTCCAGTACGTTACCACCTCCTGGGTAAAAAATTTCCTCCTCATATTTAATCTAAATCTCCTTTCCTTTAGTTTAAAACCATTCCTCCTAGCCCTTTCACTTTTTTCCCCTTTTAAAAAGTTGGTCTCCCAATTGTTTATATGCTTCCTTTAAGTACTGGAACATCATGACACCCTGGACCCTTCTCTCCTTCAGGTTGAAGGAGTCCAAGTCCCTCAACCTTTCTACATAGAAGAGGCACTTCAGCCCTCTTATCATCTTTCATCTCTACACTCATTCCAACAGCTCCACATATTTCTTGTGCTGAGTGCCCCATACTGGATACCCCATAACCATACACTCCAGGTGGGTCCTCAAAAGGGCAATGGGGGTAGGGGTTGCTTTTAATAGGGAAGATTAGTAAGTGTTAATTGCCCTAGAAAATGAATGTGTGAAGTGCCACTAAGAACCTATTTGAGAAGCAAATCATGAAAACTGGACTACAATTTGAAATTATGTATAAGAAAAATTTGCCTTGGTAGAATTACATCCAAAAGTTACTTTGCTTTGTGTCAAACCTGAGGATTATGATGTGAATACATAGATTTTAGACATATCAACTCCTGTGACCAAAACTACTACTTTTTATTTATTTATTTATTCATTTTTAATTTGGTCATGTGATTAGGTATTTCTATTTTCATTGCAAATAAGAATTAAGCCTTAGATATACAGAAGAAAGCTGAAGTGCAAAATCCTGTTAGTTCGTAACAATAAAATAGGATGCACTGTAAATACTGAGAAAAACAAACAATGTAAGCTTACTTCTATGCTTTGCTGCCATTTCTATAGCTCTCTTCTTTGCTCTTTGAGATAATACAGTGAATTAATGGACCTGCTTTGAGTCTTGTGCAAATTAAGTTGAAACACTGCCTTGAGTATAATAATGAAACCTCAGACAGACATGAAATTACCATTACATATTCCCTTACTGATATCCTAAAGCTCTTTCTATCTATGTTTGAAATGTTTAACTCTCATCCTACCACTGAGAAAAAAAGTACTTTTAAATGCATTATTGTTTTTCCTGATTTAGTGGATGAACTCTTCATGTTTTACAGTGACATTTGATGCTAAATGTTATCATCATTCTGAAGTATCCAGTTAGATATCTATGTTCTATCTATATCTATTCTTTAGACATCTGAAGTTCAACGCTCTCATGAATTACCTGTTTGCTTTGTCTACAGCTGAGTGTAGACAAATCTTCCAAGAAGCAGCAAGTTTAAATTCATAAATATTCATAAAAATATGTCCATTCATAAATAGCCGAAACCAAATAATTTTTCCAAAAGTAATACGGTATTGTAAAAGTTGACAAAAATACTCTGTGCAAACCAGTAGCAGGTGAACAAACATAGCAACACAAGTGTTCCACAAAGTAATCATTTCTTTTAGAGATACGTCACAGGACTTGAACATTGCTTTGATTTTTGTTAAAAGTTTTTCTTCTGGGTTTATTGACACTCCCATTCCCCAGTTATTAAGTAATGAATCACTACCTTGTAATTCCTACTGGCAAGACAGAGAAGCCTGAGGATATCACTCTTGTATTTCATGAATGCCATGCAAGCTGTGCAACTTGGTTCATTTATCTAACTGAAAAATCACTCCTGTTATTCAATACTTAAATAATTAGTTTTAAACCGCAGAAATATTACAGCTCTTAACGATAGCCTGATTAGAAATGTCCATACCTGTCACACAGTTGTTGCACGTTCTCTTATCATCTTTTTCCCCCCAAGTTTGATACCAGAATCAGAAATCTATGTTTATTCAAAGCACTTGAAAAGTTAGCAGCTAAACTACGTTGGATTAGTCAGATGAGAATAAATTATGAGATACCAGTTTAAAGTGCAGAAGTATTCCCTGAAGCAACCTTCAATTAAGATTAAATGACATCATTTTCATAATTCATTAATTCCAATCCAACAGGGAATAACCTGTTAGCTGCATCAGGTTTCCAGTATCATTTGTTGCTTCTTCATGACGTCTTGTTTACATCAAAAATTAAACTTAAGTAGCAAGGAATACTAAATATAGCAATTAAAAAAAAAAAAAAAAAGCCTCTAATGCCTAATAAAGCCATACTTTCCAATACTTGAAACTGATTCAGGCATATCTCTTTAATTAGCCAGTTAAGAAAGCCATTTAGTCAGTCATTTTTTAACAAAAAAGAAAAAAGAAAAAAAAAAAAGGTAATTGATACTGTAATAGTTCAAAAATTTAGATAAGACTGACACCAGGGAAAATTTTCATTAATTCAAGATTAAATAATGTCCTAGACTCATTGTTTAGTCAGACTTTTACAGTTACCTCAATCTTTGACAATTTAAACTTCTAGTATCTACACTCAAGTAAACACTAAGCACTGATGATAAAAGTGCCTGTCCCTACCAAGTCTTAATGTAGCCAAAGTCTAAGTAAATTACTCAGAGTATGCACAGCGTAATTGCTTGCCACTCGCTGACCGATGCCCAGTCAGTCCCCAAGCAGCAGCTACCTGCACAGTCAACTCCCCTCAGTTTTTCAAGTGTTCTTCTGTGTGTGTTTGTGTGCGCACACTCACTTTGTTGGTTTGGTTTTTTTTGTGTGTGTGCAATATGGTATGGAATATCCCTTTGGCCAGTTTAGGTCAGCTGTCCTGATTCCATCCCCACCCAATTCATTGTGCCTCCTCAGCCCGCCATCACTGGTAGAACAGTATGAGAAGCTGAGAAACTGCAACTTCCTTGTCTCTATTCAGCACTGCTCAGCAACAACTAAATCACTGGTATGTTATCAGTGTTGTTTTCCTCTTAAAGCCAAGACACGCCATCATACCAGACACTATAAAAATAAATAATAACAATAATAATACAAATCAGCTGTCCCAGGTGAAACCAGGACACCATGACTTCCCATCTCAGTTGACCATGCTAAGGACTAGAGTAGCATTGAAGTTAGTTACTACAACTAGTATTTTCTGTTTCTCCAAATTCTAGAAATAGAATAAAAATTCGACTTATCCCTATCCACTCTGCCAGTCTTTTTTCAGGATAATAAGAGGAATATTATGATAAATTTTGAAATTGTCATAAGTGCTTATTTTTCTTCAAGAGATTCTGGAGCATGACTTTACACGGTTGAGAACTGTGTTTCTGACATTAAATAATCCACAATGACCGTCAGGACTTCTGGGAAAGAGAAGTAACTAGGTGATTGAGTAGTGCTAACTTATCATTATTCCATGTAGTAGTGTAACATTCTGCCCAAAACTGAAATACTAGCATTCTGGCATGTTTCTTCTCCCCCTGTAAGGGAACTCAATCAGATAGGATGTCCTAACAAGTCCTGAAGCACAGAACACCTGTGAGTCTGCCAAGTAGCATCTTCTCTCTCTCCTGTTGCCTTCAAAGGGTCTGCAACAATGGAGGTGAGGAAGGGGTAAAGAGAGAGGGATTTATGGCTCCCAGTAAAAAGAGCACAGCTAGTTAAACTAGAATCCTATTTCGCTGATTGGTCTTCTAAACTCCTCTCCTGGAAAATGGAAGACAACTGATAGATTTCCCTCCTACACTAATTCAAAATTGTCAGCCATGACTAAAACAGAAGCACAGAACGAGATTAACTATATTAGCCAGCTTGATTTTGTGCCATGTTTAAGTACACCACATTTCAACCACTTAATAATTGACTGTTACTACTGAAATTGAGAACACAAGAAGTTAGAGATCTGAATTTCTGCATCATAGCCTTTAAAGCTAATTTCTGCAGGAAAATAATAAAAAGTAATCCCAGAAGAATTACACATGTAACTATTATTTGCTTTGCCATCTTACACCCTACAGTTGCAGAAATTGAACTCCTTCAATTTTTATTCATACTCAGATCAGAAAGGCTAGGAAAAAATTAACTGGTTCCTCCCTTGTCACAGAATGTCTAAAATTAGAGGTAGGCTGTTGTCAGCAAATATTTCCTTAACAGAATATCAGAGTGATGTATCAGATTGTATAACAAAGTGAGTTTGAGTTCCCTACCAAAACCACTTTCTGTATACTCATCCACTATAAATCATTTAATGTGTGGCCCAATTTGTTTCAGCTCTCCACAGCCTTGCAAGGATTGGGTAGCTATTGGCAATCAGCTCTGTCACTACCTTCCTCTGGAAAGAAACTGAAAGTTATTAACAAAACCCAGTCTCAGAACAAACTCTTTGCCATCTCCATGCAAAGCAGCATGCTTCTGGCAATCGTACTCCATAGATGAGCAGTGTTTATTTGTGTCTCAGGCCCTTGACAACTCCTCAGTAAAGGAGAAAATGTTTAATGTGTTAGAATCTGTGTGAAGCTTCAGTAGGATAGTAAACTATGTACTGATGCATTCAAAAAACATGTAGCTAGGTAGATCCCAACCACTATTAGCTAGTAGGTTTGGCAGTGAGTTGTCTCAAAAAATAAAGAAATGCTAAGGAATCATTGTTTCATTTGCCTGTTAAGTCAGGAACCAGCAACCTATTCTAAAAGATCTGTCATAGCCTGATACATAGCACGGGATGATTGAAAGTTTCAAAAACTTGCATGAGGTGGTTAATAATTTGAAAAAGTAATTAGCAAGAGAAATGAAATCACAAAGTAGGCCTAGCCTAAGGATTATTAGCCGTATGAGGTTAATCAAGAGGCATCAGCATCTACTATTTCTTAAATTGTCTCCTAAGAAATGAGCTGGGCCTTATCCTGTATTAATCTTCCAATTAATTCAGCAATAGATTCAGCTTTCAGTCTCATTGCAAAAGTCACACCCTGCTACTGTTTGGGAATAACAGCACTCCCTAATATCAAGAGGCAAACATACACAGAAGCATATAATGCTGCACTGTACCTACCACACCACGCAAGCTGCACAGCATCTGTAGTCAGCAGCATTTTCATTGATTTCAGAATGTTCTCAGTGTCAGGCCCTGTTATCAGCCACTGTAACACACTCCAGAGGCTTCCCAGCCCAGCCAAAGACAGAAGCCTTTCAAAACCTTGATTTTACTTCTTAAATTAAATAGTGAGGATGATACCATTTCTCAGAAAAGGTAGGATTGTGAATTCTCGTGCTTTCTGCCTGCAGCAACTTGAACATAACTTTCTACAAATACTGTCCTTCACTGGTATGAATCATGATTCTATATGTAAAGAATTTCTAAGCAAAGAGGAATTGGGCATCAGAACAGAGAGTAAGCACTTTTAAGGAGGACGTGCTGTGGAATGACTGAAAGAAACCACGGTTTATCAATAACAGATTTCAAAACACACAGATTTTTCAAGAACAGATTTTTCAGATTAAGAAATACAATGGGAACTCAAATAGTACAGCAACAGTAGTTGTTCTAGCAGAAGTTGAACTTCTGTATCCTCTGAATTTTTAGATTAAAGGCTGACATTCAAAAGCTGTGACTATTCCTCTATATCCTCTTGCACAATGTATCACACCAGTTTAGCACACATTGTCACAGGATGCTGACAACCTCCAGTTCAACTCTATGATTCTTATGTTTATATGCTTTTTGGATATGCTTTCACTAGCCCTCACTAGGACAGGAGAAACAGATTGTGAAGAAGGAAAGTGATTTCATTTACACAAAACTAATATAGAATCATACTGATTATATTTTAAAATATAGCACACACTTCAAGTTCTATATTTACTAACTATAAATAGTTTATAGGGTTGGCAATACTCTTTTAAAGGAACTAACAGACCCTTACTTTAAAGAAAGGTAAAACTCTCCACCTTTTAGTGCTTGCTTAAAATATTTTGGGGTAATGCATATCTTACCAGAATTTATACTAGAAATCAAAGGAGCATCAAAAGTATACACAATATAAGCATCCTTATACTGGTTCATTATCAGTAAGGTAGAAGTGGTGTGCAAATTAAGGGTACCTGATCTGAGCTTGTTTCAGACTACAAATATCAGTAAGTTATTATCTTCAAGTAACGCAGACCAATAACTGCCATGGGTAGTGAATTTCAACTAGGGAACTGAACTGGTAAGAAGTTTATTTACTACAGTAAGTCTTAAAAGTAGTCATGTTTATATGCTGAGTTTATTTTAAAATAGCAGTAGCATGCCTCAAAAGCTTCAGCACTGCCATTTTAATATTTCCACTTTAAGTTCCTTTTTCAGGCTGCACAAGTTTTTTCAAACCTAATTGCATAGATATACTTTGCCTGACTGCCACTTCTACAAGGCTATTCTTTTTTTTTCCCAAATCTGTGACGTCCAGTCACAAGCCTTACACACTGCAGCCAACCTTTGTGAATTAAATTTCAGGAACTCAAATTACTGTGGGGTTTTTTTTGTTTGTTTTGTTTTTGTTTTTAAGAAATAGAAATCACTGAGACTTATCTCTTTGGTCGAACTTCTTTAGCTGTGCTCCAAGGACATTTAACAATTGGAGCTTCTTGGGACAATGTTTGGGGCATTTGTCTTGGAGTTTGTCTTGGGACAAACCAATTTAATATTTACATTTTACTAATGTAGAGCCTTCAGAACGTTTCTTCAGCTTTTACTGTTTGTCATGACTCTTCAGTCAAAACGAGGAAGGGTGTGTGTGCATGTGGAAGTAACTGGCAAAATGAATGAGTGACTTCTTCCTCTACAGTCACAAAAGTATCAGAAAACCTGTACTATAGATGAGCAATTTTTTGAAAGAGGTTGAAAAGACTTTCTTATAAATCTTCCTATTTGTTTCTGGTGGTGTTTCTGCAACTTCTGATGTTTTGAAACCAAGTCTTCAAAAACCAAATTCATCAGCCAAAAAGGAGAGGGAACATAAGTGTATTTTAATACTGGGCCACCTGCAAACTCTGTGGAAAAGCAGGAATTATTCTTTTTATTTCTAGAGTAAAGCCAGCAGTTACATTTGTCTTTGAATGTTGGCCCGTATGTGTAGGTATGATATATGTATGTTATATTTTCTATACAGAAAAGTGTCAGCAAGAGCTCACCAAGAAAACCATATATGAACAGTTATTTAAGTATAAATAAATTATAACTACTCAAACTCAAAATTATGTTGCAATACTTACCATATACAATTCGCATAAACACAGATGTTACATCTATATTTTTAATTTTTAAAATATACAATAGAGAAAGCTGAAGACAGATACAAAGACAAGCCACATATGTGAAATGCTCAAGTGGCTTATTCCAGGGAATTTACCAAAGTGCTTTATTATATGAATACATATATATGTTTTAGATAGGATTGAGATTGATCTCTATTGGAATATCTCTGTTGCATCAAAGCAGAAGTGTTCTTTCTCCAAATTGAAGAGATTCCTTCAGATGGAGTGAGATTAATTATACTGCAACAAGCTTATAATTAGCTCCTGTTTACCTAATATGATTGCGAAGTTGGAGAATAAGTTAATTAGAGCCTTTTCCAATGACAAGTCCCACATATTGCCCAGAATATGAGTGTTATCACTTTAAATAAGGACATTGGAGTTGAGAGCTGAAATCAAAAACTTGAGGTAGTGTTATTCTCCCCAAATAACAAAGGTAAGTGAGAATAAAAATATGATGTTTTCCAGCTAACTAAGCATAGCTGTTTCTCTTTATAGATAGCTCCCAGAAAGACAGACTATCCTGGGATAATTTCAGTACAAGAAAATAAGAAATAGAAAAATATTTTTTGCTCTGCACTACCAAGAAGTTAAATTCAGAAGGAAGGAACTATTTGAGATACAGTATAGGGACTTGACGTGTACCAATCAATAAGATTTTCCTAGCATATGATTATTGAGGTCTATGCTTCTATATTTAAATCTGAGGACTGCTCATGATGACCATTTTGATGTCATTCAATATTCTAATAGACTGAAGAGGCTAAATGTAAAATCTATAAAAGGTAGGGAAGAGAACAAGGCGTTAAGTTTATAGAAGCCAACGTTTTCTTACAAAATGCTTTTGGTTTTTAAGGAAGTCAGCAGAAATATTTACAGAATATAGAACCACTCAGCACCCACCAGTGCCAGAATCAGAGTCTTTGTCTTTTAAAGACATATGTTTTAAGTATTTGAAATCAGAGCTTCTAGATTAGACTAGTCAGTAGATCTCCTGCTAAGAAGCATTAACCAAGATCTCCAACTGAAACAAGTTTCATAATGAAATGAGAAAGTTTATATTGGTACACTAAAGAGCTTCAAAGTATTCAAATATTTCTTTACACCAGTTGTTCAAGTCCTTGTTGAACTAAGGAAATTCTTCATGAGCACTTCCAGTACTAGTTTGGGAAGCAAATTCACCACGGATTTCCTTTTCAGTAATGAAATGATTTCATATCTAATTAAATCTTCAATGTGAACCAATACAACTGTAAAAGGCATAAATCAATTTCAAAAATAACTTGTTATGCAACTAGAATCTACTTTTAACATTGGCAGTCTTCAGAAAGTACAGTTTTATTTACTGTTATATATATATAAAAGTTCAGAATTACACAGAATCACAGAATCACAGAATGGCCAGGGTTGGAAGGGACCACAAGGATCATAAATCTCCAACCCCCCT
>JAOWBP010051645.1:0-14986 GCA_028571105.1 Tragopan temminckii | reverse complement strand
CACTTGTTACAAAAGGAATGGGAGGCCTCAATTTCAGAAGGTATAAATGCCAATGACAGCCTGGTGATGTAAGCTACAGCAATGTCAGCAAGAGTTGGGCAGCACTGTATACCAAGACCAGAAAGATGAGAACAGACTCTCAGTTGTTATTACTGCATAGTGCAACACTGAACCAAAAACATCACTGGTTAAGTTTGGATGTAACACTCACAGATTAAGTAGCAGTGAGAAAAAGTAGAATCATTCTTATTGTGGTCCCCTAGATATCTATTTTCCACCTGGACTGTAAACCACCACATAAGCACAGATGAGAAGCACCAACTGCCAAGGAGTAGCGCAGCCCTGCGGGAGCCAACCCACAAATACCTGTCTGATTCAGGCTCTTCCTCTCCTCTCTGTGTTCTACCATCAGAGAGTGGCTACATTCTACCACTGGGTAACTCCAGAGCTTCTGCCCAGCCAGCACAATCAGATGCACAAGTGGCCCTGCTTCACCAGAGTCCCACACCTGCTCCCACTTTCCTCCCTTCTGCCCTGTCCCTCCAGCACAGCTCCACACACAGGCAACCAGCAGCAGGCCGCTCCCCTGGCAGCCCAAGATGGGACAGCATCACTGCTGTGACAGGAACACTGAGGCTTCAGGTGTACATATGGCTGGATGGTACAGAAATACAGTCTAAGATAGCCTGTTGTTAATTAGTGCTGCTTTTAGTATCAAAGTGTGCCTGCTGACACTGGTCCTGTCTCTGTCTCTCTGTGATTTTCTGGGGCTTCCCTAAAAGGCAAATAGTCGATACAGTTCCTCTCGTAACCACTGGGCAGTCACAGAATTACGTGGTAAAAACATCTCATCAAAAACTGGACTTCACAGGGGAAGGAAAAACATGTATAGTTGTTACTAATGACAAATTTTTGTTAAAATTTACTTTTTTCATCTAATCCCTTTGAGTAGTCCTTGTTGAACACAGGGAAACCCCCATCTCTGTAAGCTATCCCCAGAGCTGTCATGTGAGCTTCATTCGGTACAAACATTGCAGAAACGCAAGGTAAGGAAGACAGTTAATTCCCAAATAATAGAGTTGCAGTTCTCCCACAGGGAAGAGCTTTATTTTAAAATACTTGCACTAAAAATGGCTGGAAAACAACCTTTTCTGTGCAGTGATAGGCGTAAGACTACTTCAGCTGCAAACCCAAATGATTACCCTGGAAATAAACAAAACAACAAGCGGGTAAAGAGGGAAGGAATCATACATTTCTTGCCAGCCATTCGGTACTATCGCTTATCTTTTGTTATGTTAAACACAAAGCAGCATAATAAACAGGTTTTCAAGACTTTTCTCTAACAGCTGGTTGTTGGCTCTGCCCCTTCCCATGCTTATCTTTTTGTACTTAGTGACTATTGCATATACTTAGGAAATAAAATTGTTTTGAGGTCTGTTTGCAGATGATTTGGTGTGTGATGCCAATTCTAATTCTTCCCATCACTTTTTCTCACTTAGTGGAAATGAGGACATACATCACACTTTCAAAATATGAACATTCACAGTATTAAGATTGTTTGCTTATTCTTGTGTACATTGCTAACATCTAACAACTCCGTTCTCCTGAAGTATTCTAATCTCAGTACTGTGTTTAGACACATACATAGTACCCTGTTCTCTGCTCATTTGCAAAGGCCCCATGTTCTATTACACAATTTCAAACCATCCCAGGTTTGCTGCCATGCTTATGTTAAACACAGCAGCAGCTACCCCTATTTTTATCTGCACCTAACAGTATGGAGCAGGATAATTTTGCGCTTCCTAAAAATTTATATGTAACATGAGACTTACATTCAGGTTGGCATCTTTGTAATGCTTCTGAAGCAGGTTTTATACCCAGTTTTTGTCAAATATTCTCATCTACTTCCAAATGCCTCCATGCGCTATGTAGCTGGCTACAGATATTGTCAGAATGAGTCCCACTCTCCTCCAAGTCATTTCATGCTGGGGCTTGGAGCAGATTAACCACATCAGCTCAGAACCACACCGGGACATTCCATGCAACTTCTGTAGCTGGAGCTTCTATAGCACATAGTTTATATGCTATGTTGGATGTTCCCTACTACTGGATTTCCATTTTTGACATTTCTCCAGTAAGATGGCCGGCACTGCGTCTCACTGTCTCTCGTATATTCTAGGAAACACACATATAATTATAAATACATCCTAGAAAACTGGTGCTGGCACACAGGGTGCCAAGTAACAGAAGTTTGGCATGCATGCCTATGTCATGAGATTTGAGAAGACACTACCCTTAAGATTCTGAAAAAACATTATCTTTGAATCTTTTCTTCTCTCCTTTTTTAAACTGTTCTCACAGGTCACAGAATGTAATTCTTTGAAAACTGCTATGAAGAACTACTGAATTCATATAGAAACCAAAGCAGGAGAGTTACTGCAAAATTCTACAAAACTGCAGCTTCTAATCTAGTAATTCACCTCCTTCAAGGCAAAACAAATTCTCTAAATTCAGTAAATTCATAGGTCGTGTGAAAGATGAAGATACTTGGAAAAACAGAGAAGATTTATGATACTTAGAAAATGCACCTTATTTGCGGAAGGGGAAAAGATCAGAGAAAAACATACAGTGATGTATTCAGACTAGTGATGTATTTTATGATCGTGACAAAACTTCCAGGGACAAAGTCACCGTGTAGGCAGTGACAAAGCCAAATTACATCAGGAGTAAAGATACCTATTTTCAACTTCTGAAAGAACCGCTGCACTTGAAAATTTGCATTCACATTACCAGGACATATCCCTTTTTATGTCACTTTGCAGTTGTTCAGAAGAAAAAGGAAAAATAGTAAGCATTAGCCCCACTAGTTAAGCTATAGACAATCTGTGTTTTGAAACCCAGCATTATGCATGCCTGCCATTGCCTTGTTTGCAGTGGAAACAAAGTTTAATTTCAAACCACAATTTTATTTGGTATTTAACAGTTTCAGAACACAGGTTTTAATAAGGGAAAAATAAGTTGTTAATGTTTCTGCAGTTCTATTTAAAAAGAAGATAACCCTGTTACATTGAAGTAATTGTTCTTTAGATGTACATAGGTGGTTTCGACATACTGATTGGCTGATGCCCCATCCCTGCAGGCTGTCAAGACAAGGCTGGTTAAGGCCCTGGGCAGCCTGACCTATCTGTGGTGTCCCTGTTCACTACAGGAGAGCTGGATTATTTGGCCCTCAGAGGTCCCTTCCAACTCTAAGGATTCTAAGAGTCTATGACTGATTGTAGCACTTGAAAGAAAATAAATCAAATGTAATTTACATGTCATATTTGACCATACATATTATTAAAGCATTAGTTGTTATGATAATTCTGCCAATTCTCCTAAAGATCATTAGTCCCATTAACAGATGTTTTTTCACCTCCCCCAGACATACTATCTGCCTTCTTGCTGCTCATAATGTAAATTTGCCAAGTGTATTTCAGGGAAGAGTTTGCAAAAGTAAGTTATGTGCAAATGTTTGACCCAGATGGATTGCAGGGCTAACGTACAAGTCTCACAACATTTGCTTTATGATATTTTGCATTCATCTTTCACAGCTCTGTTCAATGATTTGACAGTGATTAAAATTCAGAATGGCTCCTTTTTCTGGCAAATCTTTTTGGTACCCTATTCATCTTAATAAATTCAGTGAAAAGGGAAATAAAATCGGAACAGTCTAGCCTTTACTGTAACTATCACCAGTTGTCTGCAGACCCTTACTACAACAGTACAACACAAGTGCAGTTGACC
Organism: Tragopan temminckii; assembly: GCA_028571105.1. Classification (NCBI taxonomy): domain Eukaryota; kingdom Metazoa; phylum Chordata; class Aves; order Galliformes; family Phasianidae; genus Tragopan; species Tragopan temminckii. The sequence continues at coordinate 11,200 of JAOWBP010051645.1, read as the reverse complement.
CTCCTGCAAAAAGCTATGAGATTAACAAATCAGCAACACCCCCCTCTTCCAATCTCCAGACCACACAAAGTAAACCAAAAGCTTTCAAATTACATCACAAGGAAAAGGAACTGGGACTGATAAATCAGTCCAGAAGAGCTAGAAAGTCATTTCTAGAATCTGAGAGAAAAAAAAAAAGAGAAATTCTTAAAGAACTGTAACTCTATCTAAGCACCAGCAGGGAAGAAAATGTAAATGTGAGAATGTACAGTGCTAACATTTATATAGACATGCTGTGTTGTCACCTACATGAGTTATCTTTTGTTTGTCTGGTATTGAACAAATGACCTTTGCAATTGCAGCCATGTAAGACATCAAAGTAGGAAGAAGGTCAAACCAATCTTTCTTCTCACATGGAAGCTTCCCACATATGTTAAATTGCTACAACAGCTTCTTTGTATCTGGGAGAAGTACAGAGAAATAGCAGGAAAGGCTTTGGCAAATGTCAGACCGAATAGAAATCTATACGCTGAAGTCGTCAACTGATAGAAAAAAAAAAATTAAATCAACAGTTGAGTCTGGGAAAAAAAAAATAAATCTCTCTCTGAAAAAGAAACTGAGGTTCCATTTGGCCTTGAGAGATGGCACTAGATTGAGTGCTGCTGCCAAAACACCATGCAAATATTCAGCAAGGGGCGCAGCTGCTTCCTAATGCAAGGAAGAAATCCAGCATGGTACAAAGCAAGGCACTACTGGCAATAACTGTCCTTAATGTTCACAGGCAAAGGCATGGTTTTATTTAAAAATTTAAGGCAGTGCTCTGCTTGCCAATGGAGAGAAGTTAGAAGCTAGGACAAATGTGAAGGTTGGACCTCATTACCAAAACATTACAAAACTACACGTATACCTTCTAACACTCAAACAGTCTGTTTTGAGCTACTGCTTTTTAACATTCGTTCTGTCTCCATAAAGCATATATTTGAAGGACACAGAACAATGTGAATTTATAATACTTTATCAAAAGTGGAAGCTACAGCTGTCTGCAGACAAACTCCCTTTTTTCTTGAGATCCCATTCCCAGGTTCAATTATTCTAACATTTTTAGTTACACACTAAAAAATTACAGTATATTAAATCTAGCATGGCATTAAGAAATCCTAATTAAATTACCATATCTATCATTTCTTTCCAAGCCCTCCTAGAACACTGCTGCTTTGAAGCTAGCTAGACAATGGGCACAAAATAAACTGCTCATTTTGGGATGCTCAGTAAAGGAAAATACCGAGAGTGCAGCAGAAGAGCAGTACGGCACAGAGCACAGAAATGCATGACGTGGAAGGGGAGGCTCAGAGGGGCTTGCCTCACCTTGAGAAGAAATGCTGGGCCGGATGACACTGGCAGAGAATCTCACATAACCTGCTCACTGTCTTCAGCTACTCCTGAGGTTACAGAAAAGACCAGGGTCTGTGAAAGGCCAAAGTGACAAGCTGCAGCAAGGTAAATTCCAGCAGGACGTTAAAAAATAAAATAAAATCAACATTTCAAAGAGAATGGTTCATTACTGGGACAAAGCTGCCCACAAAGACTATGCAATACTGGTCCTTGGAGTTACTCAGAGACAACTGGACAAGGCTCTGTGAGCAGTCTGATTTAACTTTGAAGTTGGTTCTGCCGTGAACACGGGGTTGGGATAGACAACCTCTATGGATCTCTGCACATCTAAAGTCTTCCACAGATACTAAAAGTAACTTCTTTCATAATACTGGCTATTCCCTCTTCAGTCTACATTAGAACTTAGAAATGTTACACGGATAACTGAAAGCAACCATATAGAGGATATTAAGTATGTCGGAACCATGTCCTACCAGAATTGAGTTCCAGAGGAGAAAATACTTCATAGGATAAGTATTTTTATGCAAAAAAGAAAAAAAAAAGTAGAAAAAGGTGAAGGCGAGGAAAGCTAAGAGGTACTGGGGCAGCTGACAATGTAGCATGACAATCAACTAGCACAACTTCGGGCCACCTATCTAGAAGAAAGAACGATGCATCTGACACGTATTCGTTCATTCACATCAGAAAGAGCCAGAGGAGGTGCAGTAACAACATGACTGACAGCTAGAGACACTCGTGTACAGAAGTTTAAGGGAAGTAAATTACCAGCTTACTGACCAAGAGCACCAAGGCGGGATCGCTTTCTTGGCACTGGGGATGTACGGCTGCTGACAGGCGACAGCAAGGAAAAGTGAGCAAATCTCCCATCCCCACTATCACTTCTATGAATTCACATTAAACACAGAAGTTCTTAAAAAGGAAAAGAGATCTTCACTGTGACCACAATGCTAATGACATGATAAATGCACAATGCAACTATCAGTGCTTGCTGTAATGTGCGTTGCTGATACTTAAATACTTAAAGATACTTAAAGTCAGGGCAACAGAAAACAGGGTAACAGAAACACGATCAGTGAAGCCACTGATGAGCAGATTTGCATCCTTAGAGAAAATGCAAAATACAGTATTTCAAAAGGTGAGAAGCTGTTCTTCTTCCAGCCAATATCTAAACCAAAATTATTTTCCTTGACTGCACTCAGAAAAATCAGTCCTTCGGATGACTAAAGACACATTAGTATACATTTGAAAGGTTCTTCCATGGGATTTCTTCTCTCTCTCCCTCTGATCTTGTACTTGCAGTATTTGACTGGAAGGCTAAAGATCTCCATTATTTTTATTGATTTATGCATATATTTACTAAATGATGCCTCCAGGACTTCTCAGGTAATGCATAAGGCATAATGACAAAAGGGTATTTGATCATCCCCATCCAATTGTTAATTGCCATTTCCATCAATATTCACCATCAAGACAGGGAAAACAAATTCCATACGAAAGTGTTTCCACCAAACACGTCAATTTCAGCAGATGCTAAGATTAATTACAGACCTCTGTCTTTACCTATGTAGATCTCAAAAACAGAAAAGAATGAGAAAAAAGCAACACTACAGTAAACCCCTGCTAGCAAAAGAAGGCAGCTACAAACTTGAGACTCTCATATTAAATTAGAGCAAAAATCAGTTACCAAGCGTAGCTGCTAGTTACATCCTCCCATGACGTTAAGAGGTGACTACTGTAGGTGATCAACACCAGCCCTCCCATGATCACAAGCAAGAAACGCCTTTTGAGGAGCTAACTTTTGGGGAACAAAGAAGTCTAGATCTTGGAGTCTCGCATAAGCTGCAACAATTACCCATTAATCCACTGATAGTGGATAGTAAGACAGGGTTTGGCTGATGTAATTTCTGAAATCAATTTAATAACATTAAAAAATTACTGCATATGAATTTGATACTACCTCTTCTAATTACTTCAGAGTATTGTTTATTTGTAAGTTTTTTACTGAAATAAACGCTATTTCACCTACAAAAGTAAGGAACTTTGATCTATTCTGTAGTAACTGATGTTATGTTTGAGTGGGAAGTAGACATACAAATACTTTTCATTTGCCATTTTTCCCAGTTCTTGGCGGCAATCAGTCTGTTAAGCTAAATTGTCTTTAAAATTAATCTAGATGGCTACTATTAGCATGCATGATGTCTTCCTGATTAGTAAATAAGACCACAAAATAAACAATTCCCTTTTCATCTATATTTCCAGTTACATTTCTAAAGAAAATAAGCAGCTTTTTTTCCTTTGCTTAAAACAAAGAAACCAAAACACCTGTGCCACGTGCACGAAGGCACCAGAAGTACAGCAGTGCCGTGCACAGTTCTAGAATATTGAGTAACGTGCCTTATTAAAATATTTCATACATTTAGAACATTAAAAGCAGCTGTTAATCAATATCCATTAGTTCTTACATATGAACTGGACTTCACTTAGATGTAGATTTGAGCACTGGCAGCCCAAATGCGGTCATTATGACACAGTTTGGAAACTGTGAGGTGTTAAAATCATAGGGTATTGCCTCAAATTCATCTTCTCACAAAGTAAAACTTCAAACTTCACAAACGCTACTTCAGTACTCTTCTATAAAATTATCATCTCCTTAAGAGAAAATTGCTTTTTGATCAAAAATTCTACCAAAACACTTCATTAACTTAGTAAGTTTTCTTTCAATTTTTAATTTCTATTTTATTATATGGAAACACCATTCCTTTAAAATATAAAATTCCGTATTGTCTCCTGAGAGGTCACGTACCATGCAATACTAAATGCCATGAATACTGCATGTGTGGGGCAGGTAGAAAGTTTGGTACAGTTCAAACTCAACAGCCAAATTATCTACCCGCTCTTCCTTGAAATAAAGCACATCCGTATGAAACAAGGACATAGCTCCCTCCCAGAGACATAAAGAAACAACTTGCAAATCCTCCCTGGGAAGCAAATTCTAAAAGACAGGAATGGCATACCGATAAATAATTCACTCTGATACAGCCCAGAACTTAAAGCAGACAGGAAATTATAGGGGGTTTGGTGGCTGAGTTGTAGCTCCATATGCAGGTGGGTTGATTTCTACCTCCTCACTAACTTCTAATGGAAATTCAGAGTCAAAAGGCCTCTGGCTTTCCAACCTGTCTCCCTTGTAATTTATTCTGCTATTTGTGGGTTAGAACGAAGTGAACAACCTTCTCAGGATTTCTCTTCAAGCAAGAAGTGACCCACGACGGTTACACTTTTCTCATGTAACCTTCTAAGACACACTTGAAACAGGAACATTTGTACAGATCAGGGCAAAACATCTCCCTTCCTTCTTGTGCTGGAGGCAGCCCTGACAGACCATTTGCTTTTGCTATTTATGAACTACTTCTATGAACCAGGGAGGAACAAATGAGATTACATCATTTGTTAACTCAGTTGACTCATCCAGAATGGGAAGGTTATTACATTAATTTGGATTTACATCCACTAATATCAGTTTACCTCATCCCACTTCTGTCAAGTATACTAAATGATAATGACTGGTTTTAAGCAATCAAGCACACAAATACACTCTATTTTCATTTAATTCTATTAATTAAACTAATGACAGTAGTAGTTCTAACGCACTCTTGTTGTGGGTTTTCTACAGTTTGCCAAACTCTGATTTCATTTTGGTGAAAGACAAAAGTTACCTGGCATTCAATACGGCCAGTCATTACCACCAACGTCTTCCTCTGCACAGCACAGTTTTCTTTACTTCATCTCCCTACTCCCAAAATCAAAACAAGTACCGAAACATAACTGCTCTAAGAATTTCATTCACAAATAAAGAGAAAAACCTTTTTCAGCAACAGCTCCCTTCACCCCATTTGGCCAAACAGGGCTACCCAGTGACAAAGTCATACACTTTCTTGTTAAAAGACGATGACATTTGCAGAAAGCGCTGTCCGGAACCAAAGTACAGCCCAGCGCATTCAGTTCGCAATCCTCAGAGCAGGATTATAAGAACTTTATCAGTAATAATGGAAAAGACTTGCTGTTCACTCACACTTAACTTCGTTGGTTTCCCAGTGTTTGATCCAAATGCAAATGTAAAAAAAAAAAACAAAAACAAAAACAAACCAGTAACCAATAACAATGAAAGCACCTAAGGAATAGGTGCCTGTACTACCGGTAAGTCAAAAACAAGTCACAGAGGGATTACATGGAACTGGCCAGAGGATTAAGAACTGGAAGAAGGCATAAAAGTTGCAGGAGACACAGATCAGGCTAAGGGGAGCATGGCAACAAATCAGGGCAAGAAAACAGATGAATCAGAGCAGAAGACACCTGATACTCCTGCAAGGCGTTGTATCAGCCCAGCCAGCCCTCTCTCCTCCCCCAGCTGCCACTGCACCTTCAGTTCGGATGCAGATTTTATGCTGACTCCACGCCTAGTGTTCGCTTACACCGTTGGATGCGCTGCTAGGAACCAGTAATGCAGTCATCTTCACACACGACAGGTCTGTCTTCAGATTTCACAATACTTCCCCACTCACCAGGAAGTATATCTTAATATAATTTTAAACAACCTTGTGGAAGCTGGTGACATTCAACCTTTGCTATACACGGAAATTAGAAAAGTTGACTTGGAATTTTCTGAGGACCACTTGCAAAGGTTACCTGAATGCAAACGCTACTTCATCTATTTCTAATTATCTTTTATTTAGGCACAATTAAGCACAGCGCCTATGTTTGGAAACAAAGTTTTACTTATAATCAACAACTGTATAGAGGTTAGGAACTGGGACTGATTAAGATGCAACTGCTGAAGCCAACTTATTGAACCCAGCATTACTTGTAGAGGTATTTAATTGACTTTCTTCTCTGCAGAAGCTGTTCAAGCTGTTCAGCTGCTTAGAGATGTTAATGGCAACAACTGGCTTTTGTGGAAAAGATCGTTTGCAAAGGTCCCAAGAGACAAACTGAGGATTTCTACATGAAGAAAAACTCAAATCTTTTTAAATGGCTGCAAATAGTTCAAAGGTATAATTGTTTTGGCGATATTTAGTCAGAATTTCTCTCATTCTATTCATTTCACTATATTTGTATTGATATCCCTTGGGTTTTGTTTTTTTTGTTTGTTTGTTTGTTTTTCTTTTTAAGCAGTGAAGAATTAAAAGCAGAATTTTTGAGTCAGAAATGTATAATTGCAGAATGCATGTTTGGCAAGCTGTGAGAGAAAAAGAATTTGATCATAATTATTCCTGTATAATTGACACAAAATAAGAAGCAAGTGCACTACCTAGTAAAACAGCAATATTCTGTCAGTATGTTAGAGCCATATCTCATCAACTTTCAGACTTGAATGAGAATGTAAGGCTTATGGTTTGGTTTCACTGCTTCCCAGTTGACGTTGATACATTTATACATCCCTGAAAAGAAACTGTTAAAAAACTATACGTTACTTTTCAAAATTCGGTTTGCTAGATGAAAGGTCAACTTCATCTGTTCTGTAGATAAATGCAAACAACCTTTAGCTACTCATCCAAGGTACAATAAGGGTTCAAAGTCAAACGTTGTACATATACAGATGTGGCTGACATCAGGATGGCCCTCTCCTTCCTGCTAAAGCACAGCTTGCATATTTACAAAAATATTTATAATAATTTACCTCAAAAAAGCAGGGTTCCTTTTAGTGTTAAGCACTGTGTATGATTAGTGATGTCAATTAAGTTTTCTATGTTTAATTCTGTCCTTATTTGAACACATACAGCTTACAATGTGTCTCAAATGCTACCAGAGCAAAGAAAAATGGACCAGGAAAACACGTTCCTAGGAAACCAGGATCTGAGTAATAGCACCACCTAGGGGCATCTGTTTCTGAAATGACATTTAAAAATGAATTTGTTGTATAGAACTTTTTTTTTTTTTTTCAGCTTTATCATCACTACATTATCATGAACCAAACTGAAGAATTCGTTTCTTCCTGCCTCTAAACTGCTCTACGGAGGTCATCCCCATAATCCCCCTACAACCAAAACCTTCCCATTTACACCTAGTCCCACAGTTGCGACCTACAATACACCACAGATCTCAGACTGTCTGTCATATTGCCAAGCAAAAGCACTTCTGACTGAGTGCCCCTCCCAATGACTTGCCAGGCTGCAGCTAAGTACCAGCATGCAGGGCGTCTGCAAAGCAATTTAAGCTCTGGCAATGATCTGCCGCAGAAATACTGACAGCAGTGCAATCGTAGTAGCATTTCACCCATACAGAAACAAGCAGATAAGTTGATTGTAACTCAGCTCTGCATTCCAGACTTATGTGCTCTATTTGTAAGTATATAAAGACTGCCTGATCAGCACTTATTGGGGGTAACAGCGCGGGAAGCCTCTTCTGCCACTCCTCACTGTCAGGTCACCCAGAACACCTTCGGACTTGCCATAGGTGTGCTATGAAAGACTCAAACCTTTAAAAATCAAGCACATTGTTAAGCACCACATGTAAATCAGTGGAATTTACTGAATAACTGTACAATTTTGTAAAATTTTGACTGTGATTTGTATAAAGACAACCTGTAGTAACAGCAGGAAAAGAACATAATTATATTTTTAAGAATAGTAATAATCTTGCACTAAAAGAGTCATAGTATTCAACATCTTTTAAAAATCACACCTCATCCATTCTGCCTAAATCATAAAACCACAGAAGTGAATTGGTCATGAATGGTTCACTGCAGTGTTATCGTTACCACAGCAAGGGGACAAGAGACAGCCAAACCTTCCCCTGCAGGGTTGGTGTCTGCTGCTGTTCAGAGCTCTCAGCTACTTCAGGAACTTGGTCTGTTTCCTCTGTCTGGGGAAGCCTGAAGCCGCATGATTGCTTGTGTTAATGCTCAATGAATAACAGCTTCCTGTTTTCTGACATTCTGTAGTGCTTAAGGAGTCAGCTGCTTGGGAGCTAATGTCCCTTTTGTTTCCTTCGAAGGACACTTCCTCTGACATCCTTTAAAACTACTGCCATAAGATCACAGTTCTGCAGACCTCTCTACTGTCCTTTCTACAATACTTTTCTTGATGAGGCCGATGCAACCGACAGCAGAACATCAGAGACAAGTTTGTACTCAACTCTCTTTCTTCAGCAGTGGTCCACACCAAACGCTCCAGCTCTCTTCCACTTCACGTAGAATTATCACTTACCTTTGAAAGCAGCTCATACTGTACTTACTGCATCATCCAACATTTTTGCCCATAGCACATAGTAGTAATTATGCTTTTCTCCCCTTTCAGGAACGAATTGTCATGGGCCTCAACAGTTGGCTTTTGCATGAAATCCTATTCTCATTAATATCAAACATACCGACCATGTCTGTTTGTAAAAGTTTTCCTTTAGTGTCACGTAGAAGAGATCCATTAGAAAACACAACCACAATTCCTGTATCACTTAGAGACTTAGATTTGACACTGATAATATTTGTGTGTGGGACACCAAAGCAAACACTCCTGTGGGAGAATTACCTACTGACTCCTCCAGCCTTTTCTCCAGAAAGCCTGTCACTGTGGCCATCATTGCCACAGTTATTGACTGCTGCCACCTAGTGCATCCCACATCTGGCAGCCACTTCTTATTTAAAAGAACTCTTCCTCATCCAGCATTTCTAGTTATTTTCTTGGCTGTATTACAGTTATGTAATTGTCTCACATAAATTGTCAATAGTTCTCTGTTCCTCAGGATATTACTTTCTCATTTTCTTTTTGGATGAGCATTTCAACTTCAAGACTATGCATGATGATGAGGAATAATCAATACGGCCCTCAGGGCTCGAGTGTACTAACATGCCCTGAGCAGTCTTACCAAGTCCTCTGTCCATAGCCTCCGCAGATGGGCCAAGGGGCTGCATTGCAGCAGAGCTCTGGGCCTGCACTCCCACAGTTACACCTGCCAGATCTCAGCCACTGCTTTGCCTGTGCCCGGCCACAGGCCCCACTGAGCTGGATCCAGACCCGTGGGTTGACTCCTCCATCCAGGAGGATGGCCTTTGATTCTACATCACCACCACACATCTGTCCTGTAACTGCTGGGCTGTGTTTGCCTCTGATTACCTTCACAGGGCCTGATCCTAGCACAACCACCAAATTTCTGGCTTCACCTTGGAGACCTGCTTCAACACCGCAAACTTCCCTAGTGACCTGGGCTCTTGGTAGAACCTAGTCACCACCCCCAGGCCTGCCCCAGTGCCTTGCTTGGGTTCTGTGGGATGGGGCCCTGGCTGGCAAAGCCCCATGCTGTTAGCCAGGTGCTTGCATTCTGCTCATCTTAGTTTCAGCTGGGATGAAATCGTTTTCTTTAGAAGGGTCTGGTACGGTGCTATGTTTTTGTTCCAGGCAAAAAACAATGTTGATTACACACCAATGTTTATAGTTGCTGCTTGACAGTGTTGTACAGAGCCAAGGCCATTCTCAGCAAGGGGCCCAAGGAGCTGGGGGGGAAAAGAAGTAGAACAGCTGTCTTACACTGGCCAAAGGGATATTCCATATCATATGGCATCGTGCAGAAGAAGTTCTGAAGGGGGTGGAAGTTCATCTCTCTTCTGCTACTCAGGGAGGCAGCTGAGCATCAGCTGGGGGTGGAGAGCAACTGTTTGTGCATCACTTGTTATGTGCATTCGTGTGTGTGTGTGTATATATATAGAGTGCCATAACTATTATCCTTTTCCTTTTCTCTATCTTAGTAAGTAGTTTTATCTCAACTCACAAGATCTACTTTTTTTTTCCAGATTCTCTCCCCCATCCCACTGCGAGGAGGGAGAGTGAGCAAAGGACTGTGTGGTGCTCAGCCACCTGCTGGGTTAAACTACAACAGTCAATCTGGTGCCCAACGTGGGGTTGTGACCATGGCACTGACTGGGAGGTTCGTGGCACCTGCAGGGCCTACCAGAAGGGTTGGAGTAATAGCAGGGTCTGTCCAAAAGGTCAGAGCAACTGCAGGAGCCACCACAGGGGCTGGAGCAGCTGCAGAGTCCATCACAAGGGTTGTAGCAGCCGCAAGGTCCGTTCCAACAGACCCTTGTGAGAGGACACCGTCTGTTTTACATCAGAAAGAAAATGAAACAGGTTAAAATATTTCTCCAAGGCTGTATGTTCTCTGCCACCATCGAAGCAGACTTGCAGCATTGAAATTTCACTGAATTCCAGGGCTAATGTGAGAGTGCAAGAAGCAAATTAAGGAAAAATGCAGGCTTTGGTAGTGACAAAAATCAAACCAACAAACAAGAAAACCACCAACTCTAAAGCCCTACAGCACCGAATAAAATTAAGAAACTCACAGATAAAACATTGCTGAGGTCTAGATATGAAAAATGAGAACCACAGACTTGCGGCTACTTGTAAATGCCTTGATGGAAGTCAAAATGATCTAATTAATCACTGTTCTAAAGAACCATGAAGTGAACGAACAGACTTCATAATAATAACATGAAGTCATTACTATAAAATTTCACTGATCATCTGATTTTCTGTTTCATTGGATTATGAACCTCCCTAAGTATTAATAAGAATTAATAAGTGCCTTCAACAGACACTAACCAATTTCAAGTCATATCACTGCTATTCAGGTTCTTAATAAGAGAACAATCCTACGTAGTGGAGACAAAAATTGGGTTCTGATATCCATTTCTACATTCATAGTGCATTTAGCATGTGCAAAAGATTCTTAAGCTGACATTATGTATATTTTTAAAGTTTCCAATTGTCATGGTTTTATGACTTTTGGTGATCAGTATTCCACATCATAACATCATATAATGTACTGGGGGTTTGACTGT
>JAOWBP010051644.1:0-14992 GCA_028571105.1 Tragopan temminckii | reverse complement strand
CTCTCCTCTCCTCTCCTCTCCTCTCCTCTCCTCTCTACAGAGGGGAGAATGTTCTCTGAGAGGTGACTCCAAGAACAGTGGCTAGATATTTGCAGGAAAAAAAGGAAAAAAGGAAAAATAGTCAGCTGACACTCCATGGAACTGAAAAGAACAATGTGGTCACAATGTCTTCCATGCAGAGATTGCCAAAGTTCGGGAAGGAGGTGAAGAGATCTCATAAAAGATACATCCCTAAGGATGCAGCATATAGCGAACAGGAGCAAGACCTGTGCAAAGGACACTGAATGCATTGTACTGCACCTGGCAGCAGCAGTATGGGCAAAATAAGTGCATGAACATAAACGTTAGCATACAAGCTACTTTACTGGCAATTCATAAGGAGAAGTTTCAGAGTGCTTAATGCAAAGGTAGCCAGGGGGACTGAGGTGTTCATGTTCATTTTAATGAGGAGGACAGGCCAGAAAAAGGATTACCCAGACTTTCCAGCTGCGGGGGTTGAGTACTGTGGGATAGCTGCCAGCCACTTGGATTCTGCTTGTTCTGGAGCACAGGTGAACAGCATGTGTCCACATCTCTGAGAAAAAATCTGCGTGCTCTCTGCTTCCAGGATCTGTCTGGAAGGAGCTGGTGCTCCTCTGCCAGGCTGCACGCTTTTCTAGAGGCGTAATGGCATATATTAAGAGACAAAACCAAGTGTTCTTTGGACAGAACAACACCTGTATTTGATGTCCAAAGGTCATCATTGGCTGTGACCATGTTGGTTTATTTTGTTTGTTTCAATATTTCCAGTGTATATTTACTGAACCTAAGAAACAACACAGTGAGGAGCTCAGACATGAAGAGGATTACAGTGCGTTCACTTCACCTCTCCTTTTTATTCTGCTTCTCTATTTACTCTCCTTCAATTACACTCCTGTCCCACTGTGTGTCTTTAAATTCATGTTTGTGCTCAAACACTTACTCACAGAATCACAGAACTGTAGGGGTTGGCAGGCACCTCTGGAGGTCATCAAGTCCAACCACCTGCTAAAGCAGGTTCCCTGGAGTAGGTTGCACAGGATGTGTCCAGACAGATCTTGAGTATCACCTAGAACGAGACTCCACAGCCTCTCTGGGCAGCCTGTTGTAGTGCTCTGTGATCCCCACAGTAAAAATGTTTTTCTTCATGTTCGTATGGAACTTCCAGTGTTCCAGTTTGTGCCCATTGCCCCTTGTTCTGTTGCTAGGCACCACTGAAAAGAGCCTGGCCCCATCCCTGTGACTCCCAACCTTTAGGTATTTGATATCGAAGATACTGAACTGGGGACCCAGCACTGGACACAATTCTCCTGATGTGGCCTCAGCAGGGAGGAGCAAAGGGGAAGGATAACGTCCCTTGACCTGAATATGTAGCTGTTAGAACATCCAGAAACATGTAATTGCTCTTTACTAAGTATTAATTTGCCTTTTCTTCTACATGGGAATTTGTATATGTGTTATATTTGGCTCCAATCCTGCAAACAGTTGTGCCCATGAATTACTTTACCCACATTAGGAGCTCCATGGTTCACAGCTTCTCTCTCACCCACTGAATTCTGTGAAGTTACTCATGCAGTTAAATTACCTGTAAGCATATGCGTTTTCTAGATCAGGGCCTCTCCTTGTAAGTTAGATCTTTATAATTAATTTAAGATATAAATACTTTTTTTTTTTTTAAATAAAGGAACCAAATCCTTGGAAAGTGGCAGTAAATTTTTAGGGTTGCAATTTTTAGTGCAATAAAAAGCACCTTGGTTTACTAATTAATAACTGTTTTTTAATTTGACCCACTAAAAATGAAATAACACCAACATGTTAGCAAACCATTTTGGAAAATATTTAATATTTAATAATTTAATATATTAAAATAACCATCGGAGCTTAAACAGCATAACAAGTTGAGAACATTCTCTTGAATGTTGTGTTCACAGAAGGTGCCATTGTACGCTCGCCTCTCGGCCAGCTCATAAATGCGTCAGGCTTTGATCCTAAAACCTTTGCCAGTTGGACACGGTTGTGCCTGCTCACAACCCACTAAGTGTCCTGGAATGCAACAAGTGGTTGGATCAGAGCCTTAGATCTGAAGATCCCCTAGGCTTATAAGTGCTCATTTAGAATAATTATCTATTTTCCTTTCCATTAGAATCTGTTGCAGCTCCCTTTGGATGAGATGCTCAAGCACCCTCAATAAGCTGCAATTGATGCATGATTTGTTTTCTGGAAAGAAAACTTATCCTCTGACAGAGGCCTGAGGTTATTTTAACATTTACGTCAACATCATTTTGGGCATGAAAATGCAAGCCAAACATTTCTACATGAGGGAGCAGAACTGGAAAGATGTGAGCCATACAACTGGCTGTAGGTCTGGTAGCATCCTCACAGTGGCAAAATGAGATTTCACTGCGAATCACAGCCCATCTCCAGGAGGACAGATTCTGGTGATGTACCCACTCTTGGCCTGTGATTTTTCTTCTGACATTCTTCTACTCATCCTTGTGCCTGACATAAATCTTGTATCCTTTATATTTGCTCTGTTGTTGACATTGTGCTTGGCTTGGTGTCCCTGTTGTTTGGTTGGATGAATGTTCTGTCGCCTGTCTCCATGCAGGTGACATTTGCGTCTGTCAGCGGATGCAATGAACTTCGCTTTCTGCCTTCACCTGCTCAACTTCTGCTCTAGGACTGCTCAGTCCTACAGCCTCCATCCCCACAATGGATCAGACCACCTTGAGACATTTCAGCCCCAATAACACCTGCTCCATTTCCACTGCCCACTCCTTAAAATGTACACATCTGTCCCTAAAACAGACAGTCACAGGACGAGATTCTTTTTTGCTGAACTACAAGGCTCAGCCTCCTTTGCCAGCAGCTTGCTTGTGATACCAGTGTCTCACACTCTTTAACACCTGACATGGATTTCAACAAGGTCTTTTGTGAATGAAGTGGGCCTAGAAGCCCCGCAGGAAAATCAGACGAAAACAACTGTTCACAGCTCTCTAGAAATTGGTGTCAGCTCCCTGATACAGAGAGTTTTACAGCTCTATAAATCAGGCTGAAAAAGTAACCAGAAGCCCTGTTAGCGTTCTGTTTCTTTTAGCACATCCGTTTCTTGTAAAATTCCGATTAGAGGGACTGGTCTCTGTAGAAATCATTCACTCTGAACCCAACAGGGCAATAAATCAAAGAGCTACAAATCACCACAATTTGCAGATTCTGAGTTTCATCACTTTATTGCTTTCAGAGAGCATATGTTAATCTTTTTGGAGAATATTTACTTCTGCATCTTTTGTCATGTTGTGGGATGATAAAGAAAACAAAAACATTTTCTGAAGACCAGGTATCTCCTTTGTGTGACTAATAGAACACTGTCTCTAAGGATTCGGGGCAAGAGTGCTTTTCCAAATGAAGATTCATACCAAATCAGTGAGACTATTCCCATAACTTGGGGCTACAGGAAGAATTATTTTCTTATGAAAGCAGCAGAAGCAGTGCAGGATTTTACAAGGGTTTCTGTGAAAAGGAAAAACGAGACTCAGTGATGATCATATAAATAACACCATTTACAACTCCTCTGCTCCAGCCCTTGTTTAGCCATACAAAAATTATGATTATTTGCTGCAGCAGGCAAAGATTTTACCACATTGGAGTATGAATGACAAAACTGTTCCCAAGAAAATTTGCCCTCCTAGTGACAGTAAATTCAGTCTAGGCTTGCAAACTCCAGATAACCCTGGGATGAGTCACACCAGCCTGCTCAGTGATGTATCAGACCAAGCAGTGGTCACAGCTGTGATTCAGCAATTGTTGTGAACAGGGAACTATTGGAGGACCGTTTTTAGAGCAGGCTTCATGATGAGTCAGGTTCTGTTAAACTTTTTCACAAATCCTTTTCCAGTCCTGGAGAGATTGCTTGCTTTTGTCTGTGTGCTTACCAAGGCAACAAGTCCAATGTCTCCAGCAGACTTGTAGCTTCTTAGTACAACAGTTTTCTGCTCACCATCTGATTCACCTCATTATTCACAAAGTACTCTCAGCTTCTGCAACTCTTACAGGGAAAAAGCAATCATACGAGGAAAAAGAGGCTTTGGACACAGGCTGAATGCATTAAATTCTTCCCTTTACATTAGTAACACAGTGACAGTATACCGTTTAACAGGGATAAATTTAATACCCACGTATATTTAATTGAACTATGTTGGTGTCTGAGAGCTCCAGCATGGGCCAGATGCTCACTGTAGAAGATATTATATATCAGAGAAGAAAAAAATGGTCCTTGTCAAGTCTCTGCGTTGCCTTTACCAGGACATATGGAAGTTTTTTACTTTTTTACTGAGAGTGACAGAGCACTGGAGCAGGCTGTCCAGAGAGGTTGTGGAGTCTCCTCTCGGAGAAATTGAAGACCCACCTGCATGCCTTCCTCTGCAACCTACTGTAGGGAACTGCATTAGTAGGAGGTTGGACTCTATGATCTCCAGAGGTCCCTTTCAACCCCTAGAATTCTGTGATTCTGTGATTCTGTGCAGTTCAGATTTCTCTATACTATATGCAGATAATGTATAATGTAAGGGAAAAGTTTTCAATGGCACAGCTTGTTGTTAGACATCTGACTCTTCCTGACCTTCAGTGGGACGTTTAATGTTTATTTATCAATGGTGACTTTGAAAAGAACCACTTAGGCACCTAAGTGATATGATCACATTTTTCAAAAGTGCCTTTAAATGCTGGAAAATATTCTCAGAAATGAGAACTATGCTTCATAGTCACTGTTTTTGGCAGACCTAACTTTCTAATTTAGCCTAGTTGTTTAAACCGATCTGTCATTTCTATTCTACAATCAACATAGTCAACTAAGTGCATTAAATAAGAATTGAAGTGTATCTAAAGGCTGGTTTAAGATTCGTCTTTGAACACTGCTGTGTAGTGTTACAGTAGGACACCATCTGCTGTCCAAGCAGAGTCCGACTGCAGCTGCCTCAACAGCAGAGTGTAATATCCTAGTTACAAAAATATTGTGAGTTGTTTTATTGTGCTAATGTTTTTACAAACAAAATTCTCTGTCAGACTTGTGAGTCTGCATTGTTTTTCTTTAGGACATTTAATTGAATCCAATCATTTTTATCCTTACACAGTGGGAAAGTACAAAGTGAGGGTTTCCTCATGAAACTAATGCTTTCCTTTTTTGGTGAAATGTCATTCAGGTAGTCAAAGAAATACATGCTTTCAGTGGAAATGAATAGTAATGCTTCAAACTTTGCCTTTGCAAGTAATTGGCTAAACACTACTGGTTAGCTCAACTCCAAGAGCAGCATGGCACATCAGCTGGGTGCAAGCTATCTGTGACTGCCCATGGATGACACTCTTCCCATCCCTGTCCTGCTCTTAGGGAAACATCTAAGGCTTTACTGGTGTAGCTGCCAATTAGTATCATTTATAAAGGAGATTTCCACACTAAGGTTGCTTTATAATTAGAAACTGGCCTGAGACCATCCGCTTATTTTACACAGGCCGCTGAATTGGTTGTAGAGGGGTAGTGACTTTGGGTTACTGTCACCTGGATCACTTCTGAAGCGACCTCACTGAGGAAGCTCCATACTCTCTTACAGATCTCTAGTGTGTACTAAATTAATTTCAGGTTTTGAATGTAGACTGTCAGGTACAATTATACCTGTTGACAGTCTTTTTAAAATGTCAATATTATCTGCATTTTTTCTCTCCATTTTGTTTTCTAGAAAGAGGAAAATTTTCTTTAAAATGACATCTGCTTTCTTTTGTTTCAGAACTAGTTTTCCACTCATGATGCTCAAAACAGAAAAAAAATTATAAAAGAAAACCATTGGTTTGTCAAGTTGTATTATAAATACAAGGTAGTAGGACATGAATGCAGTTTGAATTAGTATAGAAAAGTTATGGCCAGGAGCTGAAACAAGATTTGCAGGAAAAATGTTGGTATCACTATAAGTAGACTAAATGTCTCAAAAGGGGATCATAGCCTTTAAATTCCTCTCTTAATCATAGAATCATAGAATCATAGAATCATAGAATGGCTTGAGTTGGAAGAGACCTCAAGGATCATCAGGCTCCAACCCCCCCACACAGGCAGGGCCAACTCTTTCCAACTCTTAAGGGCTATATAATTAGAGTTTTTGGTTGGCTGCAGTGGTAAAGTTGGGAATAAAATTGTCTTTAATTTCCTGACTAAACCAATGGGCAATTAGTGAGTGATTTTCATGCTGCTCCCTGAGGAATCCTATATATTGCACTGCCTGCATAGGAAACCTCAGTTCGATGACTCAGTGGAGATGAATCTAGATCTTGGTATGTACATAGACACATCTGAAATCCTAAAAAGCTATAGCAAATCAATATCCTTGTCCACTTTTGGGAATCATCTAGACATTTCCTACTAATAATATATTTATTATTATGGGACATAATTGGTCTTGGCCACTGTGCTAATCACCTCTTTTATCTTCTGTCTTCAAGTCTGGCTTTAGCATGAATAGCATACACAAAACTGAATGTAGAGAGATAGTTTATCAGAATTAAGTATATGCAGTCTCAGTTGCTTTAGCTATTGATCCAGGAAAGTATCCACAGGACAAATTGTACATATTTTAGGATTTCTGTGTTATTTCTTCATACATTTGGAGCATGAAGAAACATTTTAGAAGTGAGGAAGAGAGAATGGAAAGTTATACAGAAGTTTTATTGCATTTTTCTTTAGAAATGCCTATTCATAAATTTTGTTATAATAACTGTGTCTAAGTAATTTCCATACTGTTTAATGAGACGCTTGGGTAGATGGATAACGATCATAAGGTCAGTTAAGGCAATACAGACGTATGCTTTTTGTACTGAATCATTTTCTCTTGATTCATTGTTCACTAATTTCGAAGGTGAAATGGTAAACACATCTCTGGAGAATAAACATCACTACTTGAGTTAGAAAGTCGAAGGTCATATGCCACTATTCCACCAGTGACAGAGAAACTCTCTGTAGGAGATTAAGGTCAACTCTGTGGCACATTATTTGACAAAATAATTGAAACAAAACAATTGAATTCTTTTCGTTTTTTCACCATTTGCTCAATTTTACTACTTACGACATTGTTCCTAGTACAAGTATTAACAGATGGCTTTTTGCCTGATGGATTATCCTGATATTATATCTATGTTATATTTACAGACCTGGATGCAATGGACTCATGCATAATCTTTCTGTGTTAAGACATTTGCCATCTACCTACCACTCTCATCTTGAGTAGAGAAGGCTGCTGGAAGACACGCTACAGGCCTCAAGTATGTCAAAGATTCTTCAGCAAGGAAGGAAAAAAGTGTTTTTCTGCTTGCCGTGGGTAAAATCAGAAATGATGAGCTGTAATTGTCCAAGAGATATTTAAGTGGGATACTGGGAAGAAATGCCTAATGGTGAATACCATAGAAAGACTGAAACAAATGACTAAGGAAGCTATGCAGTGTCTGTAATGAGAAATTCTTTAGGAACCCTAAGAAACATCTATCATGAGTAGGTTATAATCCTATTCTGCCTTTTTAAGGGAAAAAGGAGAGCAAATTAAATGTTGTTCGAAGATTTTTTTTCATTTTCCATGATTCTATGATTGTTTTTCTTTTATCTGTGGCTCCTGCAAGACTTTTCCCCTGGTCACCTACCAACTCCCATGGAGCCAGGCAGCCTGACAAGGACCATGTTTCAGATAACTGGAAGAACTCAGTGACTGAAAACACAGCTGCCTTTTCTCCAGATCTTCATGTCCCTCCAGCCAGAATTGCTCCAGAGGGAGAGCTAAGCTGGGGGCTTGTCAGCACGGGAAGGCTTTGCAAGTTATCCCTGTGTCGAGGCTCCAGTGTAGCTGTATCACTATGGCACCATCTGGGGATACTCATTTTCCATGATAAGAGATGGTTTCTTTTGGCTTACTTTAAATGCATTTAGTTTCCAAAGTGACAAAGGGCCCCGTGTTGGTCTGAACATAGCCAGGGTCTGACTGCCGCCATGGGATTTGACTCCCATCACATCTTGTGGCCTTTGGCATTTTGAGGCTGATTTGCCTTTTTATTCTTGGTCAATGGCAGCTTTCAGCACAGGGCCCTGAACTAAGCCCTCAGCTCACAAAGCATAAAATAACATGGATAACATGGCTAACTCTGGAAATAAGATCCTTACACAAAAACATGATATAATACAGCAAATGGTCACATCAGATAACAGTATTTGAGTTGATTCCTCAGCTCAAGCTCTACCTGTGGCTCATCACTGCCTGACTTCTGCATGCCCAGTCTGCTGGAGGACATGTCCTGGGGCCCAATCCAAAGCTCCTCAGTGAGTTCCCACTCTCCTCTACAAGTCCAGAGCAGCACAAGGAGTGATCACCATCCTGTGTTCCTCAGGAATCCATGCCGGATGGTTGCTGGGGAGCTCTACCCTGTTTGTTTTCACCTTGTCCTGCTCTTTGCTTCCACTTGCCTCCATCCTGATGGCACCTCTTCTGTGTTCCCCAGCCAGCAGCTTATTTTGAAGATTTAACAGGAAGTAACCCAGGACACTGAACTCACATTAATTCTCTATGCAGGGAAGATCAATAAGTTCCAGGCAAAACTTATACATCGATGCTCACCACTGCTTTCACTCAGTCAAACAAATATGTTTAAAGTTCCAGTACTAACTCACCTTTAAACTTCTCCAGAGTTCTTAACAAAACCATATCAACTTGAAACCTGAGGACCACTTCCAAACAAAACAACCTCTACAGCTGTGACTTGGGGAGAATTCATTTAAAGATGAAACCTTCTATGTAACAGTCATTTCAAAATAGAAATACAATATTTTTTCATACATTAATCCCAAATCATCAACATAGTTAATAAATGAGGTTTAGACGTTTGTGACAGAACATTTCCTGTTCTATACTTTATAAATGTCTCTCCCAGCAGTGCAATGCAGCTTGGACAAGTAGCAGCCCACTTTTACTGAGGGACCTCTATCTTTCCACTGGAAATCATCACCATTAATCTGAGGTGTGTCCCTCTCACCTTCCCCAATGGCAAATCCTACAGGTGGGAGAGATTAATAATATGCAAAGCAGGAGTGGTCACAGGGTCAGAGTTCAGAAAGGTAAGCTTTCCTCCATCTCCAGCATGCACACTTGACCACACAGCGCTGAGCACAGAGCTCAGGCCCCCCACCTGGATTTGTTAAAATCATCAAGTATACGCAAAGCTCAGAACCAACCTACCCATTTTCTGCAGCATCTAGTATAGGTTATGTGAAATATTAAAATATGTAATTGTAAATGCATGCCCTTTATTGCATTATAACTAAGAAACCAGATATTTTCCCACTGACTTTCCATGCAACTTTTCCCTATTCTCATATCCCATGTGGCTCTTAAGTGTGCAAAGGCACCAGTATTAAAATTTATAAGATATTTATATAAATCAGATGGTTGGTAAGTATTAAATCTGATTTTTCTCAATAACCCGAGGGGGAACATTAAAATATTAAAATTGTTTGAATTTTTAAAACACAAATGGGCTTTTGAATAGTTTAGGCCCAAGCCTCAACTCTTGTACTCAAATACATTCTGGCTGAGGACAGAGTTCTTGAAGTTTTAATCTTGTTATTCACATCTAGTGAGACAAATGGCAGACTTAGCAGAAAGTCTGTTCTGAAAAATCATGAACAGATCCATGTGGAAAAATGAATTTTATCTTCTGTTTTCATCCTGTGATTTACATCTTTGAATGTATATTTCTCGTCTTAAATAACTGAGGTCATAATGTAGAACTTGCTGTCAGAATTGCCTCATGGCATTACCAGTTTAGGCACTATCTTTACTTCCATATTTCAATATCTTTGATGTAATTGTGAACATGAAACCTTACAACAATTTTCTGTTCAAGAAATTTTATTCTCAGTCTCTTAACACACTTTCTGGGATCTAAATCTGGTTCCATATCATCAACTGTGCTGTGAACTCAACAGTTAACAGTTGTGGGTAAGCACAGCCATAGGCTCTCAGTTTTCTTTTTTAGTAGATAAATAACATTTGCCTCAAGGATGATGTGTTATTGTTCTGAGATGTGCAAGGGTATGTCTAGAATAGCTGCAGTTGTGTATGCAAAAAGAACATTTGCTCTTTCCTTTAGGCTCTGATTAGGTCAATTCTTGGGACACGTTTGGCTTGCAAACCCACAATTACTGTGGGTACAGTGGTTTACAGCTTTTCTGGAAAAAGGGATTTCTCTGCGTGCTGTTTTGGTCATCTTATTGCCAAACCAGTGTGTATATGTGCGTATTGGAAGATAAAGCAAATTGTAACAGGAATGTACTTAAAATTTATATCACTTTTTTTTCCATAGCTGAAAAAGTCAACCTACTGGTATAGGTGTCTGTGCACAGAAAAATGAATACTGCCATGAGAAAATAACAGTGGAATCAGAAGAAACAAGAAATGATATACTGACAAAGGCAATGTTTTTGTTATTGTTAGATGTTTTAATCTTTGTGCTTCAGGCCTCATTTCATATTTTGTATTGCAAAATGAAAAACAAACATATGAAAGAAGAGAATTGTGTTCTTTTCCTTTTGAGCTGCTATTTAAATGAATTCCTATTATAGTTTGTAAGAACTATATTTTAGGGAATGTAGCAAATCCCAACAAGTAAACAAAGGCATCTTAAATCTAATCATTACAAGATTATTCCTGATATTTATAATACCCTGGCCTTTAAGTTTTCTTTTAGAACAGCTGCAGGGCTTTTGGGCAAGATGAGTAGCTCTCAATCGAATGGCTGAAAAACTCCCAAGAAGTGATTTGTCATCTTAGGCAAGGAATTTTTAAAATAATCCAATGGCACATGAAACTAGGCTTAAATGCCATTATGATAAAAAGCACTTAAGCTACTGATAATCATCCTATGTGAATTGGCACTCCACATGCTTACAGACAAATCTGGACATGCTTCAGTTGCCTTTTCAGCATACCTCTGAATACTATTAATACTATGAAAAATGTTATATATGTAAATTACAAAAAAAACACTGTAAGTAAAAAGTGTATGTTCATCATTGTAATTACTGGCTCGTGCCAAGAAAGGATCTTGTCAAAGCAGATAATTGACCTTTTAAAATTAGAGATGAAAGAAACCTGCAAGATCATTTTGTTAACCGTGACAAACTTGGCATGCATGCTGTTATTACATTTTATCTAGAAGGAAATGCTAATTCACTGATTCATAACAGATACCTCATTTCGGTGTTCTTTTCTATTTAGTAATGCTGATGAGTTCTTTGAGTTGATCACCTGTAAATTTCTTTCGTGATGTAGTCTTACCCATAATTATTATTATAGGGCTACTATATTACCTTTTTATCAAGATGCTGGTCTTCGGGCTGATGAAAAAGGAAGTTCTTACACATTTGACTTCCAGGAGTCTGGATAATACTAGCTTTGCTTCCAGGCTCTTAATGTAATGCTGAATATGTCTGAATTTTGTTGAATTTCTCTGTTCTACAGTGTAACTAATAACTTTTCACTGACTTTCATTGAAGAATCAACAAGATTAATTCAGGTGTAGAGAATTTCCACAGAGGCCTTCAGAGATCTCTCCCCATTGGCTATATGGAGTCTTCACTGAATAAAAGCTGCATTTTCATCTTCAAGAGATACCTGCAGTTGAAATGTTTCTGAGCCTAGCTAAGTTTATTTTCTACCTTATCACACTCGAATATTTTTTACCAAAGGGAAAACAGAAGAAGGCACTTAACCCACTTGTGACCTAAACATTTTATTGTAGGAAGCTTGCATTCACTTCAGACCTGGGCAGCCAGGCTTTGTTCTTCTTTGCAGCACTGTATGTCCAAACCACCTCTCCGATGGAAGAAGAGTTTATTATTCCTCAATATTTTTAAAGTCACATACCTAGTGCTTTTCAAAGTAATGGAATCCAAACTGGAGTCAAAAGATGTGAGTACTCAGTATAGTTGTCATTTACTTTAACATTCCTTCGAGGTATATTTAAATGATTATAGGCTGTGCAAGTTTAGATATTTCATTTTCTAGTAAAGCAAATATTAACATTAAAAATTAGCTGTGTCTGAAATGATATGCTGCTATTGTTAGATAAGTACTTCCAAAGCAACGAAGATAATGACGTGTTGTGTGCCCAAGTGTGTTAAGAGTGGTTAAAAGGCAAAGTTTTCTGGGATAGGCCTGGGGACCCAAAGGGCTGGAGGGAGTCTGATGTATTTTGTCCACAACATCTAACAAGGAAGAGCCTTGTTTATCCCTCACACTTTTGCCTGAGAGGGCTAGCTGGCACAGTGATACTAGAGAGATGTTGATAATTAAGTGACATGGACAACCAGTAGTCTAATGCTCGATTTTTATTCCTGTCCCAGTTTTAGGCAGCATAGAAATAGCCCTTTGAACCAATGCTTTAGCGATGTGTTCATCTGCTGAAGAAAATGTGTTCTCGCTTCTTTCATGCTTATTTGGAGGCTAAAGTATAAAATCTGCCCAGCTGTGGTGCTTGAACAAGAGATAACATATGGAGTCCTAGAAATAATGGTGTGTCTTTTTGTCTCAAAAATTTATGATTCTCTTTCTTCAGAAGAGGATATCCTATCCATAGCATACTTATATCCGTGAAGAAACCCAAACAAGGGAGATTTCTGTCTGTGCAAGACATCAGAGTTAGCATAACAGTTCCTTCACCAATTCTTTGACAGATATTCTAATTTAAACTGAAATTTTCCTATCCGTATGTCGTAAAGAACATGAGTGAATCAAGAAGCCATTTGTATACCTTGTGATAACTTCCTCAAAAACCTTATTCCTATATCAGAAGACATCATTTCTTCTTGTATTACCAAACATTAACTAGTAATCAGCTTTCCAAGTCACTGTGTATTTAAGTAGACAAGGTATACAATAAGGGATAAATATGAGTGATGATATAGAACAGGAAGGGGGACAGCTGTTTACGAGGGTGGATAGTGATAGGACAAGGGGGAATGGTTTTAGACTGAGACAGGGGAGGTTTAGGTAAGATATTAGGAGGAAGTTTTTCACTCAGAGGGTGGTGACTCACTGGAACAGGTTGCCCAAGGAGGTTGTGGATGCTTCATCCCTGGAGGCATTCAAGGCCAGGCTGGATGTGGCTCTGGGCAGCCTGGTCTGGTGGTTGGTGACCCTGCACGTAGCAGAAGGGTTGAAACTAGATGATCATTGTGGTCCTTATCAACCCAGGCCATTTTGTGATTCTATGATTCTATGATATTGACACCAGCTAGATGAACAAAAAGAAACATGATTAAGTATGTATTTATTTTTTATAAGATTTTACTAGAGCTACCAATATCTGTAGAAACTATTTCTGAACAAGAATGACTGAATCATTTTTGACTTTTCTGTGATTTGGTTGTGTTAATTGACATCTATGTCAGTGTGGCTCTTGGCTTCTCTTGATTGTTATGTATTTGAGCTTGTCATCATCAGAAGAATAAACAAGTGACCCAATTCAGCTTGGTTTTCACCTTTCACCCACGTAAAATTTCAAAAGGAGACTCATTGTTTTTGCATGTGTCGTAACCCTGTAATTATGAAGAAATTCAGTGGCAAATTACTTCCATGGCTTTTCCCCTCCATTCTCCGCAGTTGAAAGCATTCTTTCAAGAGACATTAACTAGTCTCAATTTTCCTGTTCTTCTGAGAATAGCATACTAACAAAAATATACACTAAATATTTTCCTGAGAGAGAAAATCCAGTGAAGTCAGTGGAAATAAATCTCTGCCCATTATCAGTTACAATTTGACATGCATTCCTCTTACAGCTCAGCTCCTTGTTAACGTTTGAGTGGTACACACTGGGGAGCATCTCACAATACTGAAGAAGTTCCTGTGCGCACAAAATGTGTTTAATCATCTACTGCCATTTTTTTTCTAGGTTCCTAGATCTAGGCAGTCATAGGCTGCCATCATTATTGAAGTACGGGAAAAAAAATAATGGAGCAAGTTACAGAACGTGTCAACTTCTGAGCTGTGAAATAAACGATGCAATAAAAAGCTATCAGCTGGATGCCAGTCTTCACCACATTTTATCAACTACTAAAATAGATTAGCATAGTTAATAGGCTAGGAAATACTGTCACTGGATACGTATTTTACAATATGGCTATTTCTGCAATATATGTAGGAAAGGCTTCTGCCCAGCATCTCAAGTAACAACAGTTATACCGTATAGTGGATTTGTAATATTTGTCATCTAGCTGAGTCAAGTAGCTGACTTTTGAATGCATAATCAATATGACATTTTGGAAGGGTGCTTTTATTTGCTTGCCAGCTCTGAAGATAAAAGGCAACCTGATAGTACTTTAACTAATGAGGTCTTTGATCTGAAAATATATAAAACAACTTTCTCCCCCAATACATTTTTGGTAAATTTGTCTGAATACCATGAACTGTGTATCTAAGAAACAGGCTTCAAGCAATTCCTTTGAGTTAACAACAACCTATTTCTATTGACAGGATGCAAGTGAGTTAGACAAATGCTGGAAAGCTGAGATGACAGCTGATGTTCCCCTTTTCACTGGCCGATGATTTCAAGCCATTTTACATTGGGGCAGTAAGAATAATCTAGAATCTGACACTGTCAGTGGGTGAGTTAGACCTACAAATATTGGGCTAGAGACTTTGTGTTGAGTTCTTATTACAACTCTGAAATAAATTTTTTTATGTCAAAGAAATAGCACCAGAAGAAAGAAGTGGCTTAAACAAGGTCTGTTGCACCTTATTGAATAGGTTATGTACATGTTCGGTCAAAAGTTAACATTGTTCTATTTCTTTCCTCTGGAAGACCTTGTGTAACTACAGCTTTTAGCAAAGCTTGGCATTGTTTTAGGTAACAGAGCTGAGGTTTTAAGTTCTTGCTTTACTGCTGCTCCCCCTTCATC
>JAOWBP010051643.1:0-15003 GCA_028571105.1 Tragopan temminckii | reverse complement strand
CCCCAGAATGCCATTGGCCCTCTTGGCCACAAGGGCACACTGCTGGCTCATGGCCAACCTGTCGTCCACCAGGACACTCAGATCCTGGGTGTATATATATATAATATAAAAATAGATATGCTGAGAAATCATGCTATCTGGAGTGCAGGAATGGAAGCTCATTTGCAAGTAACATGTTTGTATCTCTGTTTTGCTACCCGAAAAAGGGAGATGCTACCTTTGCTAAAATGAAAAAAATTTAAATATGTAAAAAGTTTGTGGACTATTCCAGTTAAACTGATGACTGCACAGAAAATTCATGGAGAAATGTTTTTTGAGGTGCAAGATTTGGATAATGCACTAAAAAAAGAAGTGGCTTAAAGCCCAGTGGAACTCAGCCTATTTGTGAATGAGGGGAGAAGAGATGCTGCAGGATTACATTTCATTACATTTTTTGTAGTGGTTTTCCATTTGGGAGAAACAGCTTTGCTCAAGAATGAGGAGGTGGAGTGAGTTTTATGAACTCCAGAAGAGAGGGATGAAAAGGATACTTTTTTAGTCTTTTGATCTGTAACATTACTCTCATTTTAAAGCTAGTGGTACAATTCAATATGTTGTTTTGAATTAGTGCTCTTACAAACTGTTATATTGTTTCAAGAAGATCAAAAACATGGTTATAACCACTTATATCAGATTCAATCATCATGCATACATTATTGACACATATATCAAATGTTTATAACCTATTTATCAATGATAATAAATTACTAACTTATTCATCATGCAAATCCAAATTACATGACATAAAACATAGGCAAAACATTTGAAATAACTGCTATATTATATTAGTGTAAGAATTTAACCAAATATTTTTTTGTGTCATATTTATGGAATTACTTTTTTTCATTCCTGTATCTTTAACTTCAGAATGATTTTGAAGGTGATGGATGTCTCTGATAACTCGGCTGGCAATATTTTTTAAAGGTAACAAAGACTGACTACATTATGCCTGACTGATTTGTATTTCAAGGAAGGACTGCTCTGTGTCAATAACTTGAATGCTTATGAACTGTTAGATTAAGATTTGTTTAATTAAGCAGCAATAAACCTAATGTACTGAGAAGTACATGACAGCTAATCACAACACCATTTTCTCAACATTGTTGCAATTGTCAGTGTCCCAGAAATGCGAGTAGTCATTTTCATTAATGGATTATTTCAAAAGCATAAATGTATATGTTTTAATACATTAAAACAAAATATCTTAATTACTGTATCATCTGGAAATGTTGCATTAGATTATGCCACAAACTATAAAAATACCTATGTATATCTATACATAAATATATAAAAAAGACATAAAATCATCACAAATAGGTACAGATCCCTATGCCAATATATTACTTAACAATCAGTTCTTGTTCATAAGAATTGCTTAGCGTGGACAACGTGGGCATTTCCAGATAAATATCACAGATGTAATATTTTATATATGAATGTGAAACAATGATGGTGTCATGTTTTATTCCATCACCTTCTGCTCTGTGGCATTTTCTGTAAGTGCTTGTGTGGAGCGGTGATACAAACACAAGCTAGTTTTATGAGAATAAAAACAAAAGGGTAGTCTGAGAAACTTTCAGTAGTCAAAGTTGAGAATATTTTCTATTGAATTGTGTTCAGTAGCATTAACATTGTCTCTACAAACAAGTATCAATATAGAGCCATTCCATCATACAGACATGTTGGAGTGCTACAAGCAGAGGGCCACAAAAATGATCCAAGGGATAGAACACCTATCCTGTGAGGACAGACTCACAGAGCTGAGGCTGTTCATCCTGGAGAAGGCTCCGGGAGACCTGATAGTGGCCTTTCAATATCTAAAGGGGAGCTACAGGAACAAAAATGACAGACTCTTTAGCAGGGTCTGTTGTGATAGAACAAGGAGAAATGGTTTTGAGTTTAAAGATGGTAGATTTACATTAGGTATAAGGAAAATGTCATTTGCAGTGAGAGTTGTGAAGCACCGGCACAGGTTTCCTAGAGATGTGGTGGATGCCTTGTCTCTGGAGATACTCACGGAGAGGCTGGACCAGGCTCTGAGCAACATGACCAAGCTGTGGATGTCCCTGTTCATTGCAAGAGAATCGAACAGGATGACCTTTAAAGATCCCTTCTAACTCAACTCTGAGGATTCTGTGGTTCTATGAGTCTGTGGTATAGATTTATCCTGGATGTTTTGGAAAAGAAAAACTAAGTTTAGTATTTTTTAGGCCCTGACTTTTTCCTTATAAGTTCAGGCAGTGAGGAAAGGATGGGAGATCATAGGTGAGCTCCGGTATCACGCAGCACTTTTCATTAACTACGTACTTGATCATAATAGCTGTGGCTTTCCAGTATTTGAAGGGAGCTTATAAACAGGAGGGACACCAACTTTTTACACAGTCTGATAGTGATAGAAAAAGGGGAAATGGCTTTAAACTAGAAGAGGGGAGGATTAGATTAAATATTAGGAAAAAATTTTTTACTCAGAAAGTGATGAGGTATTGGAACAGGTTGTCCAGAGAATCTATGGATACCCCAACCCTGGAGGTGTTCAAGGCCAGGTTGGATGGGATTCTGGGCAGCCTGATCTAGTGGTCATCAACCCTGCCTGCAGAAGGGGGTTGGGAGTAAATGATCTTTAAGGTCCCTCCCGGCTTCAGCCATTCCATGGTTCTTTAAGGAACAGCAGCAACAACTGTGATCGAGGAGATGGAAAGTGTTTTATAAGGAACCTAAGCTAGTACTGTTTATTCTCACTTATATTAGTGGGATTTCACCGCTTAAATGTTTTCTAAGGTGTTTAATCAAAAATACAATGAATTCAAGTTTAGGATGAGACTACAGTATTTGGAAATATTTGTGGTATGTCACTTCCTGATCTCTGCTTCCTATTCTGCATATTTTATTGAATTTATAGTGTTAATTTCCTTTTAAATTGATGAGACAGGCCAAGTTTA
The DNA here is from genome assembly GCA_028571105.1 of Tragopan temminckii. Lineage (NCBI taxonomy): Eukaryota > Metazoa > Chordata > Aves > Galliformes > Phasianidae > Tragopan > Tragopan temminckii. The sequence continues at coordinate 12,025 of JAOWBP010051643.1, read as the reverse complement.
CAGTCAAGCATGTACCCATTTTCTTACAAAACAAATCCTTGTGTAGGGGCATAAACAAGCCAATTTCCTTGACAAGCTGTGAGATGTGAAGCCAGGAGCTTTCACTCAAATTAGCACTTTGGTAGAGCTACAATTGACAGTGTTGAGAAAGGTGGTACAGATACCTTGAAGGAAGTATGAAGCATACAGGATGATCATTTATCTGTCCATCAAATAATAATATGAACAAAATTAAGTAGTGAAATGAAAGGCTAACTTCCTATCTGACTAGGAAGGGTAATAAAATGTTTTGCTTTAAACAGTTCAGTTCAGGATAGTTTCATTATGTAGTTGAGACCTATGGAGTAGGAAAGTGATGTAGAGTAGTTGTTTAGGATATATTACAAAGCAAAAGATCAAATTTGCCATTGCTACGTGAAATTTGATCTTTGGACATTTCTCATAATAAGATTTTACTGCCAACTTGTTGATTCTCTACTGTCACAATAGCTTAGATCTGTGTTTTGATATAAGGACTAATTATGTAGCTTGTTTCATGGTACTGTTTTGTTAATGTTTTGCTATCAAGTAATTCTCATAATTTGATAGAAAATTGTCACAATAATATATATTAAAAAAAAACACAAAACCTTTGTTGGATTACTTTGGTGCAACAGGGGAAGACAACGAGCTATTTACTCACGGATAAAAGAGTGCAGGTTATTATGAGAGTACGTGAACTTTTGTACTCATGTAATTGATTGTTGCTGAAGCGTGGCTAAGACACACACACAAAAAAGAGGAGTTGAAATTGTATGTGCTGGTTAATTCTTGTTTATTTTTTGTAGATATATTCAACAGCTAATTTTTTCATTTTTTCAATTTCATGTCAGGAGCTGTGATGTAAGTATGTATCAGTTTCCCAGGAAAAGATGTAGGTGGCTTTTGTTTTTTTCAGATTCAGAAGTATGAAGCACAACAGAAGCATGTTTGGTGTCTGGGCTAAGTAAGGATACATATGTGACTTCTAATCTAGAACAAATAAAGGATCTCCTCTTACTTGCTGTGTAAGTGGCCACGCTGCGTGCTTCGAAAAGATTGAAGACATGTTTACTTATGTTAGATATGTCTTCAAATTTAGTTGAAAACTTTTTTGTATTTGTTTTAATATCAGTTAGCCCAGATATAAAACTTATTTTTAATTTGTTTTTGAAAGATTATTATATCAAGTAGAAACACAGAAATTATACATCTATTTGCCAGGTGGATTTGCTAAATATAGTTGTTTGAATTGCACAGTGTTATTCTATTGCAGGATTCTTGAAATAGTATTTCTTCTTTAGGAAGCTTATTTCATGTTAATATCACAGTACATTAAAACAGAATTATTGGGAAACCATTTGAGCAATCCATTCATGATTTAATTACATTGAATATAATTGAAAAATATTTTGAAGGCATATGATGAAAATGCGAATCTATTTTATACTTCTGATGTAGAATGTACTGTGATGCATTATTAACATGACTGAACCGAGTTTTTTCTCTAGCAATTTTTGTTTTTTCAAACATAATAATTTCAGCTGGAATTCTGAGTACTTAATAATGTTAAGGGGCAGTTCTGAATGAAATTATAGCTAATTTCTTATTGTTTGAAATGCAAGAAGGTGAGTGTTCCCCTTGATAAGGATGAAAGAGGCCCTAGTGGACCGTACAACATGCACGCGGTGAAGGCATGGCATCTAACCATGTTTTTGGGGCCCCCAGTACAGGAAGGAAGCAGAGCTGTTAGAGCAGGTTGATCACAGGCCTGGAGCACCTCATCTGTGGAGAAAGGGAGGGGAATTTAGGGAGGTGGGCTTGTTTAGATTGCAGGAGAGAAAGTTCCAGGGAGACCTCACTGCAACCTTCCAGTACTTGAAGGGAGCTTAGAAGCAGGAGGAGGACTGACTTTTCACATGATCTGATAGTGATCGGACAAGGGGGAATGGATTTAAACTAGAAAAGGATAAATTTATATTAGATGTTAGGAGGAAGGTCTTTACTCAGAAGGTGGTGAGGCATGGGTACAGATTGCCCAGAGTTGTGGATGCTCACTCCATCCTGGAGGTACTCAGGGCCAGGTTGCATGGGATCTTTAGCAGCCTGATCTAATGTTTCTCAACCCTGCCCACTGCAGAGGGTTGGAACTAGACAATCTTTAAGGTCCCTTCCAACTTAAGCAACTCGAAGATTTTATGATTTAAGCAGTGTACAAAATTTACAAATACTATTGCCCTTGTTAAATTTTAATTACCTCTATTTATGACTCAGAGTCTATCATTGTAAGTTAGACCGGGAGAGTTCTTTTGTTTGTTGTTTTTTTTCTTGTTTGCTTGTTTTACGCTAGTAGTATTATGCTAATAGTATTATTAAAACACTATAGTCTGCAGTGCTCCATACTGTCCAATGAAGGTAATCATGAACAGAAAGAAATTCACAGCTTGTGTATGCACTCAGAATGAAAAAGGTGTTCTTAAATGGGTTTGTAAGGCAGTTATTTGAAGGTTGTAACAGTGACTGTGCTACTGTTTTTCCCATTGAAAAAAAAAAAAAAATGCTTTCCAGTGCATTTTATTTCCTATTAAAGAAATATTTTTCCTACTAGAAGTTGCTGCTTCCACAAGAAGACATTGCAAACTAAAGAAAAAAATCGTCCATTTTATGGAACATATGAGTTTGCATTGGACTACTGTCCTAAGTTGGTCTTAATTCTCAAATCTGTAACTAAAATATCTCAAAATTTGACTTAATTAAAGCCTTTGTCAAAACTGTGACATCTAGCTATTTAAGGTGATTTCATCTAACGTACTAAAATGTGTATTATCTTATTTAGATTTTGTTATGTATGCATGTATGTAGCAATGTAACTGCGAGCCTTTACTTTTCAAGTAAAAATGCAGAACAATCTTACATTGGTATAAGGTAGAGAAAATAAGAGCTGACTATTTCAGTTTTATTTCCTTGAGCCTACTAAGGATAAAATAACACCGGAACTGAGCTGAAATAAAAACTAAGCTGATCAATTGATTCCCTTTGTTTTGATTACTGTAGACAAGTTCCCAGATATATCTTCTGGAATTCAAGTAAGATGAATGGCCAACCATTTCACCTCTGCCTGTTCAATTCCAATTCTTTCAGCATTTAGTCCCTTAAGAAAACATCAGCTCTTATAAATGTTAATAAAATGATGTTGCTTTTGTCACCAGAGGATTCCTCACTTATGCATTCAATTTGTGCATCTCAAACACCCTATTTTTAGACTACTGTATTGTATTTTTTCCCCCATTTTTTCCTTTGAAATGGATTTTATGATTTTTCCTTGTTGCTGAACATTCTATTTCTTCTAACTAATCTGTGATAAACTAAACATAGTGATAAACATGATGGAAAAGCCTGGATTTGTACACTGCAATATTATCATTGAGGCCTGTGCAAGGGAACTTTCCACAACATTTATGCAGAGATAATCCCAATATCATCCAAATAATTTAAGTCATATTCCTTGGATGACTAGAGCTTTCAACGAGCCAGAGATCCAGAACACTGTCAATTAAGAAAATAAATCTTTTGTTCCTTTTTTGTTCTAGGGTGAGATATGTGATATTTTATTTCTATGGAGAATTCTAGAGGCTGAGGTCTGAATCAGTGACTTCTGGTGAGAGTTTGCAGAGACGCTGATTCTTAATATAGTTCTCTGTGTAATCAAGTTATCCTAACCAGTGCACAAAGGTGATTTCTAGAAATATATTTTATGCCAGTTAATCTAAAGATATATTTCAAAAAAAGTAGCTACCTTCAATGTTCAGCATATCCTGACTATAGCTCCACTGCTTGAAGTTATCTTTTAGGCCAAATGGGTTCTTAAAAGCAAACATGTATTGGAGTAACTGTGAAGGAATGCACGTTCTTAGGTATCTCAATCTATTTCTAGAAATTCTGCATCTCAATAAACAAGGGTCTTTTCACAATTCCTAAGCCTTTGTCCCATTTTAAGTGTAGCAACTGCTCTCTGTAGAATGACTTAAAAAACTTCAACAATAATATTTTGAATTTTCACATCAGATAATTTCTGATTAGCTAAGATCCAGTACCTCTAAGTGGATAAGTCAGAGTAGATCCAGTAATACTACAGAACTCTAAGTGCAAGAGGAAACCTGTATTTTCTTCCAATTATTACTCTTTTTCTTAAAAATCCTTTTGAGATTTTCTGTGCATGTTATTCTTACTCTTCTAGAGATCAAGTTGCTTATAACAGTTTGAACAAAACACTGGTTATAAAAAAATGTATTATTTCTGGTGTTTCCCAGGGGTCAGTGTAGGGGCCTGTCTTGTTAAATGTCTTTATTGATAACCTGGACGATGGGATTGAGTGCACCCTCAGTAAGTTTGCAGATGACACCAAGTTGGGAGGAAGTGTTGATCTAACTGGGGGATAGGTAATTCTTTAACAGTAAATATTCTCATAGAAACAAAATTTAAAGGAGAAGCCATCTCTGGAATCAGGTGAGGAAAGATACTCAAGTTTTTAGTGTTTGATATGGCAAGGTGATCAAGTTTTCTCTGTTACTGTAGCTGTAGTATAATGGTGAGAGTGTGATGAGCTTTATTCACAGTTAGAACACAATTATGCAGGATGTGCCTGCAGCACATCCAGATAGCAGTACAAGAATGGTCTTTTTTTAGTGGTTCTGAAATGTTGCTTTCTCATATTTGCAGCTTTGCTAAGCTACTTCTCAGATGCCTTGTCTGTCCTCTGTACCTGGGACAGCATCAGGAGAGTTAGATTATTTCTGCCTGTTGTCCTCTCCTGTGATGTGTTTAGAGCTTCCATGCCAGCAGGCTCTTTTTTTTTTTTTTTAGGTGAAATTAGGACAAAATTTGAATAGAAACCAAGGGAAGATTTATTGACAAAATATGAAATACAGTTAAAAATTCCAAATACCACGTGCTACTTCAAGCAAACATTTTGATCATACAACTTGAAGACGAGAAGTGAAGATACAGTTTGCATCATATGACAATCTGTATTTATTTTTATCATGAATTGTACTCATATTCTTCATTACTCAGCAGAACATTTTTTCTTCCTACACCGAATGTGTAAATAATATCTACTTTATTTACAGATGTGGCTAATGTTAAAACTGATTTTAGATCCTGAGTTCTGAAAACATACACATCCATGTGCTTGATGAACATGTAATTTAATTTACTTCACTGTTGCACAGAGTCACAGGATGGTTGAAGTTGGAAGGAATGACTTAGCTAGTCTAACCCCCTGCTGTAAAACGTGTTGACTTTTTTTTTCAGAGCTATGTGTTTTGATGGGTGTATTTATCAAGTCAGATATGACACAACAGTAGCCTTAGTTTATGAGATTAAGGTTAGCTTAGCAAAATTCAGAACTAAATCTGCTTTGTTTTATGATGATCTGATAAACTATATTTGAGTTTGTCATGAAAGCTGCATGTCTTGTGGTACAAGATTCACTTACTCTGCTGCCCTGCTTCCTAATATTAGATAGAAAATTATTTAAGAAAAATAGATAAAGAAAAATGTCATTTAAGTGTTATATGATCTTCAAAAGTACTTGCTCATTTTGGAGATGTAGTTACCTGTGATAAGTAATGGACTCTCATAGAAGTTCTAGCTGAAAATGTCTTGTGAAGGAGAACAAAACAAACCTAAAAGATCCTTCTGTACTGTTTGTTTTTTTTTTTTTCTTCTATGTTTATGTTTTTTTCCATAGAATTCTGGGTTGGTTGGTTGGGTTTTCTATAACAGTTTATTTAGAAGATAGTAACATAGTTGCATTCTGAATCTGGATATACCACTGATCTAAATTTCACTTTCACAAATGTATGTGGTAAAACATATGCCCTGAATCTCTCTTTTATCTAGCTATCTGTCTGTCTATCTGTTTATTTAATGTACAGGCCAGAAATGAAATTTTTGTTTTATCCGTCAGTTATGGATGCTGCCTGCAGGGAAAGAATTCATATATAACTAAGACAAAAACAAAGAAATGGTTTTGGTGGTGGGATCTGTGTGCATAAATAGTATGTAAATCACAATCACAACCTCATCTTCTGCTTAAGATCTTAATACTTTCCTTCCTTAGTGTAGAGAAGAGATCATATGAACAGCCAAGATGAAGTTATGTTTGGCTGGTGTACCTGGATGCATGTTAGAATACTTGACTGATAAAAGCAACAGTATAAAGTGCAAGAATTGTGCACAGGTTTGTCTGGACAAAGACAGTACAAAGAAAGTTTTATAAGTCTTTTAAAGCAGAAGTTTTTCCCCTTATTGAGAATATTACTGATAATGGACAGTAAAGATTCTACTAAGAGGAGATGAGGTGGTTGTGTGTGAGACCTCTGCTGGCTGGAAAGTAAATATATGAAAAACAACCTTAATAAGCACTATTTCTACTGTTGTTCTATTTGTAAGCACTAAATGTAGTCAGTATTTGGATTTTGACTTTATCCACATAATATAGAATTCCTTGTCTTGCCATCTTCGTTATTATGTTTTCCCTGTGCAATGACTTCAAAAAACATGATTGATGCAGTTCTTCATATTGGAAGTTCCAAAGAAGAATGCTAATTTGAATTACTTCCTATGGCTTACATAGAAATATATAGTTCCACCAGATCTAGACTTTTGCCTGAGTGAGAATATTGGAAAATATCATAATAAGAGTAAATGCTGACACTGCTGACATTTGAGATTAAATAGGTTTATTTTGCAGAGTGAACTGTTTGAAAGCACTTATGTCTTTATTTCCAGAGGAGAACAAACATCAAAGCAGTGTGCACTTTTTTTTTTTTTTTTTATCTTTCCTAGTAATTATTTCTGTGGCTGTGTGTTTTAGCTACCTTGTGAAGATGATATTCAGAGCCCTGAATGACTGTCTCTCTCACACAGACATATACTATACACATGTGGTATGGCTGAGTCACACTCTGTATGGTTCAATAGTATTGTGCTAGTTAAAATAGTATTTCTATTGTTCTGTTATTAAACATCTATTTTCACATTCTGAATAGCTGAAAAAAAAGAATCAGAGGAAGTGTAACCTGCAGCACATTACCTTTTGTGGTGTACAACTGATGAGAAATAGCCATTTTAACACCTTATTCCTGACACGCTGCTTTTCTTTAGTTTTTATTTGATTTGACAACACTGAAAACTCTAGCATTACTCATGAAGTAAGTAGTAAGAATGATAATAGGCATGAGGAAGAGCTGAATAAGTCAGAAAGGTCTTAAAGGATAAACAATTATTTGAAAGCTGCATGTTTAAAGGAAATTTTCTAATGATTCCTCAGTCAGCAACAAATTATTGAATTGGTGAAATAGACTGTTGTACAAATTTCTGTCAAAGGCTTACAAATGTGAGGAATTGTAATGTGAGATAGGAACAGAAGCAATTTTTTTAATTCACAAATTATAAATTTTTCAGGTACCTTTTAAAATTTAAACAATTGAAAAAAATATTGATTTAATTTCTGATAAAATTTAGATAGCACTTTATTACATCTATTTTTGTTCATCTCTACTAGTCACTACAATATATCACTCTGCTATGCCATATACATCATTTTGCTACGCTATTTCATGGTAGTATATGTTTTACTGTAATAGAGCCAAAGTAATATTACTTACATGAGATTTTTGATGCAGTTTATGGGATCAGGTTGTGTCAGCTGTCACTGGACTGGTGGGTCAGATTCAGCAGCTTCAGGAGGCAGTGCAAAGATGACTGTTTCCAGATAGCAGTACTCATAGTACTAATATAGCAGTCATATCTCAATCACATTTACTCCAATTCAGAATATAAGCTGGTTTTGTTCCTATCTTGTCATTTCTTTAGCTTTCTCACTTTCATTTTGCTGGTTTCTGAAGATGAAAAAGAAATCTTTTGGAGATTATTTTCTTCCTCCCTGCCTCACACCATTGCAATATTAAGGAATACTCTCTAAAGCCCATGTGTTCCTGTAAACGTTTAAGTACAGCTTACTTTTTCATTTTTAACATTCCAGGCCCTAGTACATCACACCCAGTATCACTCTACTTACTGTCATCTCTCCCTCGTTACTATTTCTTACAATGCTGAGAGGTATAGAGTACTAATTTCCAAAGGCTTTTTCTGCCCTTATGCTGTGCTGAAAAATTGCAGTGGGCATTTTTCATTAATCTCTGCAATCAAACATCTATCTATTTCCCTGTCTTCCTTGCTCAATATATATATTATTTGAATATGTATTTCTTATTTTCTATGCCTATTAGACAGTAGATTAGCCAGTGCAGGATCCACAAATAGTATTTGTGTTGGATTTTAAGCTCTGAGGAACTAGTTATAGGTATTGCTAGGGGTAATCTTAGAAAATGAGAATGAGAGAATTTTAAAAGATTGAGTAATTTATCTGCTTGCAGAACTAGTTACTTCACAAGCATTTGTTTTCTTAGTCTCTTAAGACCTCCCACTAATGGAAAACCCACAGACTTCCTAGATATAAAACTCTGGACTTTTACAATCACTGAACAGACATAAAGTGATCTCTTGACATTGAAAGCCCTGTGTAGCAGCTGAAAAGGAAATCTGCCTCCTGTCAGCACAGTAGGGTGTCATGAGTAGAGAGAAGGATATATCCTTCAGCCAAAATATTGCAAGGGAGGGCAGTGTTACAACCATGCAGATGTGTTATGGCAACTGGAGACGGATGATCTGCTGAGATAATTGTAAACTAAAGTACAAATCTCAAACAATATCTTTGCTTCTGTTGTGATGAAATCATCATATGTAGTTGGGAATTACACTAATTTATGAAGTCTGATTATGTCTTGTGCATGTTTAGTATATTTTTATTTTATTTTTCTTATAGAAATTATCCAGCAGTTCAAACACGGCTTTTCAGGTAATCTGTATTTATAAAATATCAATAGAGGTTTCTATTTAACTAAAATATGTGTATATTTGAAACTGGCCTGAATTGTTGTGGTTTAACCTGGCAAGCAGCTAAATACAATTTGCTAGGACAAAAAATGAAGAGAGAAATAACAGTGATGATTATATATATATATACAAACACACACATATATAGTCACGTATGCATATAGACAAAACAAGTGATGCACAATGCAGTTGCTCATCACTTACCAAATGATGCCCAGCCACTCCTTGACTAGTGGCTGTCCCCTTGGCCAACTCCCCTTGACGTTTGGTTTGGTGGTTTTTTTTGTTTGTTTCTTTTGTTTGTTTGTTTGTTTGTTTGTTTTTGCATGATTTCATATGGAATGGAATATCCCTTTGACCCATTTGGATCAACTGTTCTGGTTCTGTTCCCTCCGATCTCAGTGAGCCTCCCCAGCTCCCTTACTGGCAGGGCAATAAGAGAAGCTCAGAAAACAGAAATGTCCTTGGCTCTGTGCAACACTGCTCAACACCAACTAAAACATTGTTGAGTTATTAACGTTTTTCTCCTAAAGCCAAAACAAAGCATCATACCAGACACTATGAAGGAAAATCAACACTGTCTCACTGAAACCAGGACAACTGTTCAGAGATTTTGATGCGTGTAAATAGCTGCTAAATATATATATGATAAACAGATTGGTATTTGTTCATTAAGAGCAGAAAATGAGTGTTTGAACAGACAGAGGAAATGACTATTCTGATTATCTGGACTAAAAGAAACAAGAATCTGCACGACAAAATACAGAATTACATGTAGAGGCTACGCGTACTTTGAGTAAGGTAGACATATTTTATTTAAACAGGCTTTTTGCACTTTTGCTGTTGCTGTTTCACTGTAACTCTGGCATTCCTATAATTTAGCATAGCCTGAGGTTTTGGGAGCATCTTAAAATACACTGACTCACACCTGCTGAACATCATATATATAATCTCTAATTGGCAATTGTTGACACATCCATTTAAAATCTATAAGCCTCACCCTGTTTTTCATCTGAATCTTTTGTGGCACAAGCTAGCAATTATTCGGAGAAAATAAAGCTTCTAGCTATTGAGTCAGTGTCTTTCTTCAGGATTTTCTCCTGTTCCATATCAGCTTCCTTCATACCTACATTTCTGTCTGCCCTCTCCCTACTATAGGTTCCTGCCTTTTCTGTCTTTCCAAAAGTCAACAGTCAGGGCTTTACAGGATGTGAAAGTTGTTATGGGATTGCTGAGATTTGACAGGATGAGAGATTGCTGCATTTGTGAAACTACTTGTCAAGCAAGGCAAGGTAGTGCCTGAAACTTGAGAACCCTTGGTCCAAACTGAACATTGGCATAGAACTTGATGGATGGAGGAAAGATTGGCCTGGTATAATCAAAGGGCAATTGCTCTCACTCTAGAAGCATTGCACAGGGTAAAATAAGTTGGGAGATAATTCAGCTTCTACAATTATTCTGTACCTTTTTAGTGGTGCCTTAATCTGTGCCTTTTTAGTGGTATCTTCCTCTATTATTATTAGATATCTTAGTGACATATGAAGAGTTGGTTACATCCTCAAAATGGTGCTACGGGGTGGAAAAATTCTGTTGTCACTGTCTGCAGATGAAAAAAATGTATGGTGATGGAAGGAACTGAACTGGATGCTTCCTGTGGTTTCCCCCTTATAAAAATCCGTTAGCTGAGCAACAGGAGTTGAGAACATTGGTGTAACCTGGAATTGACTCTGTAACCTGCTCTGAATCAAAATATGAAACTGTACAAGGAATAATACAGTGTTGAAAATTCCATGTTGATCAGATGGTCTGTCTACATTTAATAGGCGAAATAGCAACTAAGAAAGCTCAAAAGTTGAATTAACCTGTGTCCTCTCACATATTTTCTGAAATTATGGGTTTTTATACCTGATCTAATCTGTTTTTGGGCTGCCATCTTCAATTTACGTATTTCTCAAGATAAAAAAAAAAAAAACTTTTTTCTTTTCCTTGATATATTAACAAAAAAATTTCATTTTTTTTTTTTTTTTTTTTTTTTTTTTTTTTTTTTTTGTAGGGTGCTTTGAGTGTTGCATCAAATGCCTGGGAGGTATTCCCTATGCATCTTTGATTGCTACCATACTGCTGTATGCTGGTGTTGCACTGTTCTGTGGTTGTGGACATGAAGCACTTTCAGGAACTGTCAACATTCTGCAAACCTACTTCGAGATGACAAGAGCTGCAGGAGATGTTATTGATGTCTTTACTATGTAAGTTACTACCTTCTTTTAATTGCTTCCTTTTAAAACTGATGAAAAGTTCCACAGAGGATATGAATTTGAGTCAAGAAAATGTGTTACAGTATTAAAATCACAGAAACTTTGAATAAGCTTAGTGGATAAAATTTTGGTAGAGCTGATATCTTTATTGATTACAAACAATTTATAATGCTTTTTAATATCATTTAAGACCAAAATTACTTTATATACTAATAGACCTTTTCAATATGTTTGTTTTCATCTTGTGAAAATTTCTTCACTGAAATGTGTAAAATTTTCCTATTTGCAGTTCAAATAGATGCAGGAGTGTGTAACATGTAGCAGATTACTTCTGTGAATAAATGCAATAAGAAAGTAACTGAAGTGCTGCACAGAACTTCACTTCTTGAAGTGTTAAATGTTTCTCCTGGTTTTCCTAGAATTCATCTGTTTTGAAGGGGTCATGCTTTGCTACTCCTGAAAAACTTATTTCTGGAAAGTCTTTGTGAAAAGTTTGCAATACTACTTTTGTCAGGAGTCTCTTTCAGTTTAGTAAATTAATTATATTTAATAATGAAGTAAATTATAAATAAACTTTATAATCTTGTTGCCTCTGTAAAATATTTTTATCTTGGATATTTGAATTCCAAAATCTTATCTGGCTCATACTCCTAACTGAAGCTGAAGAATCCACAATTCTTTAAGCCTTTTCTTTCTTCAATGTTTTTTGAAGAAGTGATTTGATCATCCATTGCACTGAGTGACAGCACCATACATTGCTACAGGTTTAGGACAGAGTGGCTGCATGG